>PVKE010043604.1:0-13312 GCA_004027555.1 Craseonycteris thonglongyai | reverse complement strand
GGAGAGTGGGAGGGGAGGCGGGAGAGGGCACCAGCATTATGGACACACTCAATGGTTTGGTGGTTACCTGGAGAGGGGGAGGAGGGGGGAGGGAGAATTGTAGAGGGAGGTGGGAGTGGGCACCAGATATATGGTGATGGAAGGGGAGCTTATTCTGGGTGGTGGGCACATAATAAGATGCATGAGTGATGTGATGTGGACTTGTATATCTGGAAACTATCTAATTGTTACCAACCAATGTCACCCCATTAAATTTAACAATAAAAATAAAATTAAAAGAAAGAAAAATATATATCCTTATTAAATTATTTTGGGCTAAAATCTAGGTTTAAATTATAGTTCTACATTTAGGGATAAATAAATATCATCCAAAAAAAGGAAAATTTACTCATTCTTATCCCCTTCTTCCCTCTCTCCCGGTCTTTCAGGTTCCCTCTCTCTTTTTTATCCCTACACTTCTATTCATCCCAAAATATGTTTTTTATCTAGCAGGTACAGTAGGGTGCTAGGATGGTAAAAATGAATAAAATTGATCTTTTCTCTCTAGGAGATCAGTTGTAAAATACAAACCTAAATGTATGAAATTGGTACAATGTTGTATGTGCCATGACAGAAGTTTAATGAAAGTGCAACGAGAAACCTCTAGTGTCTTCCATATGCCACCAGGGTCCAAGGCAAGGAAGAAGTATTCACTCACCAGATACCTTTGAGATTTTGACTCTAATCCTCCCCAAATTTGAGCTTCCCTTATTCCATGAGAACTTCAGCTTCTCTTATTCCATGTTGACAAGAACCTGCTCAAGGCAATAAATCCAATAGAAGGTCCCTAGGCAGTAGTCCCAATAGAGATATAAGAGAGGACTCTGACAAATACCATTGTCCTCATGGCAGCTAATTTCTACATTCACTAGGAGACAGAAAGCATAGACATGGGAGAACAAATGTGAGGGTTATGGGCTAAGAATAAGGATAAAGAACAATGATCAACATCACAGAAGAAAGACTGCTAATATTTGTATATAATTATAATGCCTGACATTGTATAGTGGGTCAGAATCTCACGTCTGTCTCATACAAGCATTTCTTTAAATCCCAAAGCAAACCTATAAGACAAACAAGGAAAATATTAAGTTTTTATTGAGAGTTGAGAAAATTGAAGCTCCCAAAAGTTTAATGAGTGGCCAAAGGTCTACAGTTTATCTTCTACTTACTAGTCCAGGGATGTCTCTTCCACTTCTTATATTCCAGTTTCAGTCTTAGTCTGAGGATATACATTCTATTGCTATGAATAAAAGAATAGTTCTCCAGGTATCATAGTTTCTGAGTTTGAGTCTCATTGCTGCCATTCATTGTCTTCCTGACAAAGACAATAGGCTGATGTTCTTTTCTACTATGGCAAGCAGAAAACCATAATCAGTAAATATCTATGGAGACCTGATTTGGTAAGTGCTTGTTTTGTTGTTGTTTGCCATTTCCTGACTCAGAAGCACCTTTATAACCTGAAGTATATTATACCTGTATATTTAACCTGTACCATACAAAGTTGCCTTAAATACACTGTGAAAGTGTCCAAAGTATAGTGACTACTTAATTTTAAAACAAAAACGAAAATAAAGGAGAAAACTCTACAAATTTATAATGTACAACCATAAAGTAGTATCTTACAGGACAGGGTCAGGGGGACACATTTAGCTCTCATGTATCATGAAATATATATTAGAGGCTCTCACTTATTTTTTCCTTTAGTTTTGTCTTTTCATATAAACTTTATCCTTATTGCTTATATCACATTTTCAAAATAGCACAGGATCCCAGGATGGTGATGATTTTTGTTCCCATATAACTAGTAGTGCAAAACAAAGTACTTGGTATAGAGGTATAACAAAAGAAATATTCATAAAAACAAACAAACAAACACAAAAAACTTGCTCCGTGATCCAAATGACGTTTCTCAAGAGCAAAGGATAAAACTACCCAGTGCTTACCAACTTCAGCGCACATATAACAATCTACAAATTTTGCCATATTGGCCTATCACCTATATTGTTAACATTCCTTTAACTTAAACTTTTTACTTTTTAGCATAAGTCAATTTATCTTAAAAATTTTAGAGATAAAGCCTCAGACACAAATGAAAAAAAAACATACTATTAAATTTTAATGATATTGTTGTCTCAAACTCTTAGACTGATGTTGATCCCGTTCATTAAAAAATAAATAAATAAAAAGAGACGAAGAGAGAGATTTGTCAATACTAGAGAGCAGATGGTGATACGGAGGTATGAAACTGAGACATGTTCTTTGATGATTATCAGAAGGTATGGGAGAGAAGTGATAAGAGCTTACCCATTGCATGATTCATTGTCATTTAATACCATCTCAATATATCATCTAAAACCACCTCTAGCACACAACTAGTATTTTAGGATACACTAACTTAGTAATTTTTTTCTGCATGTACACATTATATAGAAAATGCTTCATTTCATATATATTAAGTATATGTTTAATTTAACCTGGAATAATTATTTCTTTAGTACTTCTGGCCAGATAACTTTTATAATCTTAATTGATGGCCTCAGACTTTGAACACAAATGTGAAAATTCTAAGCACAAAGTAAATACTACTCTGTAATAACTTATTGATCAGTGTTTGGGCCAATGTGGACAGAACAAAAAGGCATGTATTCCCACAATCAAACTGAATGATTGGAATGGACGATCCTATACACTTTGTGCTATATACCTGTCATGACAGACACCAGCTGAAGAGCCTAGGGTAGCTGAGACACACAGATATTTCAGTTTCCTGCAGCAGGTGGAGCACTGGGGTCCCAGGGGCTCAGAGCTCCATAGCCCACCACATCCTCCCATAGGGACAGCTCAGTAAGATCAAGGCAGCCTGGTCAAAGAGGAGAAGCTACCTCACAGAATTGAATAAGATATATGCTATTTCTATTTTTCCATTAGTATGGGAAGTAGGATACTGAAAGTTTTATATAGAACTCAAAAAAAAATAACATATATGTTAGTCATAGTATCAATATTATGAAAAAAAGCTATTGCTTCTTTATTGACTCCTCTGCTTAGGAGAACTGACCTTTATTTAACTAGAATTTCCAATTTAGACTTGTCCCTAAAATAACTGTGGCACATGTCCAATGTCAAACATTCAACTGTTATTCTTGTTGACATTTTTAATATATTGAGTCCTAATTGCATCCAGGAAACGTAATAAAGTTGTACTGTGTTTTAAAGATAAAAAGTGTTCTGTAGAGTAATCAAAAGAATGAGTTTTACATATTTATACTGGGTTTCAAAGAACTTAGAGGTGGAATACAAGAGCACAGGTCTTTTGAGAATGATAAACATTATTTTAATTCAGAAACATTATAGTGGCATTGAAATTTTAATCAAGATAAATGTATGAAATCTAAAATTAAATGCATTTTAATATAGAATAAAATAAGAATATATATATCAAATCACCAGTAAGAAAAACTAGAATAAAAGGAAACAAATTTGGAATAATACATACAGGTAGATATTAGGATACATTGCACACATGTGCTTTGAGTTCTATATAAAACTAACCTACATCAGTTTCAAAATTACTGCATGAGAGGCACTCCAGGGAAACTCTCCTGGAAGTTACAACAAATAAAACAATTATAAGTTAACAAAGGATTTCCTACACAACACATAAAGACAGCTAACAGATCTAATTATCACATCAAAGTACCTGCAGGTGGACAAAGAGAGGCAAACTGACAATGAGGGGAGTGCAGAAACTTTGAGACTAAGACTAAATACAAGAGAGTGTAAGCCCACATTGCCCTCATTGCCCTCAGTGCCAGACAGAAAACAAAAATACAGAGCTTGGTCATCTTCCCTTATTCACATTTCCAGGTTTCTGCCCACACCCACTGAAAGAAACTGTACCCATGAATGTCAGGTTAAAGAGCAGAATACCTACAGCCTTGAGAATTAGAGAAACAGTTCCTGAGGGGCAGATACACAGTATGACTGGTTCAAGAGGCTGGGGTATGGGGAGTGGTACAGGCAGAACAGCAACAGCAGGCTGGCAGCTGCCATCATAAAGAAACACAAATATAACAACTGCCTCTCCCAACAAAATCCTGCCTCCACCTATCTTGGCTGAAACCAGTTGAAGAGCCTAGGGTAGCTGAGACACACAGATACTTCAGTTTCCTGCAGCAGGGGAAGCATTAGGGTTCCAGAGGCTCAAAGCTCCATAGCCTACCACATCCTCCCCATAGGGGCAGTTCAGTAAGATCAAGGCAACCTGGTCAAAGAGGAGAAGCCTACCTTACAGAAAACCACACACTGCAAGAAAAAGAAAAAATGCAAGGGAAAATAAGACCATACAGTGATACCCATAAAAGAAAAACCTCTTTATATCTGCTGGCTGTGGTATCCACTTCTGTAAATGCCCAGAAAAAGAAACAATTCACTAATAAATATGTACAACCAAGCTAACAAGTCTGCTCAGAAAGAAAATTAATAAGCTCCAGAAAATGATCTTAAAGATGCAGATTTATATAATTTAAATGAGAGAATTTAAGATTGCAATTCAAAAAAACAAAACAAAAAACAACAACAAAAAAGTAAATCTTAGTGAGATGCAAGAAAATATAGCTAGGCATTTTAATGATCTAGAAATAAAATCAATGAACAAAAGGGATATTTTTCCAAAGATATTGAAATTGTAAAGAAAAGAAAACAAAAAACAAAGAACAAATACACATTCTGGAGATGAAGAAATCAATAAAAGGGATAAATGATGAAATGGAGCTGACAAGATGGAGGAAAAAAATTAGTGATATCTATGATAGATATATGGAAATATCACAGAAGGACGAAGAAAGAAACTTGAGAGTTGAAAAAATTGAAGAACTCTACAAGAAATATCTGACTCCACTAGAGAAAAAACATAAAAATAATGTGTGTACTTAAAGAAGAAGAAAGTAAGAAAGGCACAAAGAGTTTATTCAAACAAAACAAATAGAAGATGAGAACTTTCCACCTATGAAAGAACTGGAGCCTCAAATTCAAGAAGAAAACAGGAACACTAACTACCTGAATTTTAGCAGACCCTCTCCAAGGCACATTATATGCCAAAGATCAAAGGCAAAGAAAGAATATCAAGGCAGCCACAGAAAATAATACCACAACCTAGAAAAGAAAGTCTATCAGACTTCTCAGCAGAAACCCTACAAGCCAGGAGGGACCGGAATCAAGTATTCAAAATATTGAAGGAAAGAAATTACCAGCCAAAAGTCATCTACCCAACAAAGTTATCTTTTAGGTAACCTTTTTAGATATACAGAAGCTGAGGAAATTCTCCAGCACAAGGCCGGCTTTTTAAGAAATACTGAAAGAGGCCATTTGACATGAAACAAAAAATCAAAATAAATAGGGATAAATTAGGACAATAAAAATGTAAAAGAGAAGGAAGTAAATGTTTACATTTCCAAAGGAGCGTAGAGATAAGAAGCTTGCTTAAGAAAGGGAGCCGCTGCACATATGAAACTTTCTTTTACATAAACTTCATAGTAACCACTCAAAAAAAACAAAACCCCAAAAGATCTAGAACTGAGACATATAACAAAAAAAAGAAAAAAGAGGAAACAGGAAAAAAATCATAAAACACCATCAAAATAAAATAACTGACAGAAAGAACAAAGCAAAGATGTAATCCAGATATCAAGCTACTAGAAAAGAGGAGATAAAATGGCTATAGAAAATTTTCATGTATCAATCATCACCCTAAATGGAAATTGACTAAATTCACTAATAAAAAGGTGCAGAGGGGAAGATGGGGTGACTCAGCAGGTTAAGGGCTTGCTTTACAGCACCAGGGACTAAGGATTGAATCCTGGCCCTGGCCCTGGCCCTTGCAAGCCTATAGGCTGAACTGGGGTGTGCTTCCCATGCAGAAGGACCCCAGTTCGGCTCTCACTGGAGTGAGCTTTCCATGTAGGAGACTCCCCAGTTGGGCCCCCAGCTCGTGGTGGTGTGCCTCCCAAGCAGAAGGCCCCAGCCTGGTTTCTACCCTGCATGGCCCCCACCCACCTGTGTGGAACAAAACCACATTAAAAACTGATGACCTACAACTATGGAGACTGCTCTGGGCCCTCCCCCTTCTCTCTGTTTCTCTCTGTTTTTGTCTTTCTCTATCTATGTCAAAAGCAATAAAATACTGAAAACTTTTGTTCTCAAAGATATATGTACCCTTATCCCTATGTTCACTGCAGCATTATTCATGATGGGCAAGACATAGAAACAACCAAAGAGTCCTTCAATAGATGATTGGATAAAGATGTGGTACATATACATATAAAAAAAAAAAGAAAGAAATACCGCCATTTGTGACAACATGGATGAATCTTAAGGTTATCATGCTGAGCAAAGTAAGTCAGACAGAAAAAGTGAAGAACCACATGACCTCACTTATATGTGGAATATAAAACTGAATGCAGCAAAGGAATAAGACACACATTCAGAGAAACAGAAACTCAGGGTCACAGACAAAAATTTAGTGGTTACCAGAGGGGAAGTGTGGAGAGCCAGATGTGAGAAACAAGGCCCCATATCCTGCAAGAATGTCCAGGGGGCGTCTTCTCTCCACTTATCCCTGAAGAGATAGTATGAAGAAAGCTGCAGGTAACTAGCTTGGAGGATGTGACAGGGAGGAGGTCTCAGAAAGGCTTGAGAAAGACAATGTACATTAGCATGCAGGAGTTGCTGTATATAAGCCATCAGTGGTCACTGGAACCTCCCGATCCCAGCTTTTGTCTTTGTGTTTTCATCTTTGTGTTTTTTCTCTAATCTCCCACCCACCCCTCTCAGGTAGGATGGGTTAGTGGAGCAGGCCTGGGCAGGGAAGAGGGAGGGGATTGTGGGGGTGTCAAATATAGTGACAGAAGGAGAACTGTGTGATGAGCACACAATGCAACACAGAGATGATGTATTATGGATCTGTACACTTTAAACCTATAAAATCATGCTAAGCAACATCACCCCAACAAATAACAATAATAAAAAAATCTTACAAAAAAACAAATCTAGTACCTCAAAAAATTTTTTTAAACAGTACAGGTTAGAAATGGGGTCTTGGTGCAAACCAAATGCATGTTCCTGTGCACTTCACATTTTAAATGTTTATGTTACAAATTACGAAAATAAAAAGACAAAATGGCTGTGATAAAAATTTTTATGACTCCATTTATCCAAAATTAATCACTATGCTGCCAAAATCCAGGGTGATGAACTAATCAATTATCTTGCTAGCTATGTTCAGCACTGTGATTTGACATGGATACAATGATAGTAAAAGAAAAACAAAAATGAAAAAACAAAAATTTTTAAATATTGACAAAGTGTACCTTGTTGACAGAAATGCAAAATGGCACAATATAGCAGTTTCTCATAAAATTAAACATACACTTACCACATGGTCCAGCATTCACACTCCTTGCTATTTACTCAGAGGAGTTGAAAACATGTCTTTCTACACCAGGCTTGTCCAACCAGCAGCCTTCAGGCCACTTGTTGCCCAGGATGAATTTGAATGCAGCTCAACACAAATTCATAAATTATCTTAAAACTGTATGAGATTTTTTTTTTTTTAATTTTATTTATTTATTTATTTATTTTTGACAGGGAGAGAGAGATATACAGAGACAGAGACAGAGAGAGAACTAAACTGGGGGAGTTCCCAGTTCAGCATATGGTTCCGCACGGGCCGGGGCCGGGATTCGATCCCTGGTCCCCAGCGCTGCAAAGTGAGCGCTTAACCCACTGAGCCATCCCGGCTTCCCCTGTATGAGATTTTTTGAAAAGATTTATTTTATTATTTGAGAGAAGGGAGGGAGGGAGGAAGGGAGGGAGAGAGAAGAGGGAGAGCCCAGAGCAGACTCCATAGTTATACATCATTAGTTGTGACATGGTTTCATTCCACACATGTAGATATGGATTCACACAATGTAGGAACCAAACCTAAAACCTCTAACAAGGGAGAGGAGAACCTTTACCACTGAGCTCTTTCAGTAGTTGTGCCACAGTTCAACATGTGGGTTTGCATGGGCCAGGTCTGGAATTGAACCCTGGATCTTGCAACTGTGGGGCAAGCACTCAACAACTGAGCTATCTTGACACCCTGACTTTTTGGCATCCTCATTTTGAATATTTTTTTTTTTTTGCATTTCTCCCCCTTCATTAGTTATGATTAGTGTTAGTGTATTTTTGTATGTGCTGCCCAAGATAATTCGTCTTGCAATGTGTCTCAGAGAATTTAAAGATTGAACACTCCTGTTCTTCACAAAAACCTGAACAAAAAAATCTTATGGCAGATTTTTTCATAATTGCCAGAACTTAAAGAATCAACAGATTCTTCAATAAGTGAATGGATAAATAAACTGGGCTATGTTCAGGAATAAACTACTATTCAGCCCTCGTTATCAAGCAATGAAAAGACATGGAAAAGAGACACAATCAAGATGGTAGCGTACGAGGGGCTCTTGAAACCTCTCCTGGAAAGATCTTGAACAACTAAAATCCAACCATAGAATCCCTAAGCAACACACAGCCTCAGCTGAGAGACCCACTCCTTGCAAGAAAATATCTAGAGGCCGAAAAAGGGAAGTGAAAGAAAGAGAAATGATGGGAGCAGTGTGGAGACATACCATAGAGTGCCATCTGAAGACCAACCTGGTGACTGACCCAGAGACAGTCAGAGGAGAGACTGAGGTGGGAATGTGAAAGCATGGGTTCAGGTACAGAACAACTCTGAGCAGAACACTGGGCAGACCACAGGAAAGGGGCACAGCTGACTATAGTGTGATGCTGTAGCAAGAGCACAGAGAGAGCAGCCATAGAGCGGCCATTGGCAGCAGTTGGAGATAAGCGCAGGTGACCACAGTGTGGGCCCAGTTGCCAGAGCATGGGTCAGGTGGCTGTATTAGGAACCTGTGGAGCATGAGGCCAGTGACTGGAGCAGAAAGTGGGTGGCTGAAGCACATTACAGCAGCTGGAGTGCCGGTGGCAGGAGTGAGCTGGTGGCTGATGCATGAAGTGGCCCTTGATAAGGTAGAACCCCAGTTGGAGCACTGCACAGCTTTGGACACAGAACTTGGCTGCTTCCCCTTGCTCTCTCCCAAAGCTTGCCCCCACCCCCAGTTCTACCCAATGCCTACATTCACTCAGCTGCTGCTGGGAAGTTGCCATACCCTGTGACACAAACAGACTTGTGCCTTTTCCTACAAACACTGCTCCCACACTTCCCATTGTAGCCAGCAGAGGGATCCAGGAAAACTGTGAAGCACTGGTGTGGCAGCTTCTGACTGCAGTGGGATCTTGGAGGCATAGAATACCATCACTTATCATCTACTTCCAAAGAGATGGCACACAGAGACAAAGCAACTGAGCCAAAAAGAATTCTACCTTCTAAGAAGTCTCCCACTGTGAGAAAACTGAATAACCAAAAGAAAATATTATAAGATGCTTGTAGCAACACCAGCTGGGAAGTGAAAGAAAGATACCTTCACATCTACCAGGGAACAAGTCCTTATGCCCTGGAAGAGAAACACTCCAAAAGCAATGAGTACCCTAGTGGACTAAGGTACTCAGAAAGAAAATAAAAAATCTCCAGAAAACAAACAAACAAAAAAAACAGCAGATATTGAAATATATAATCTAAATGACACAGAATTCAAAATTGCAATTCTAAAAATAGTCAAAGAGGTCAAAGAAGATTGGTGGAGGACTTGGAGGGAGCTAAGTGTGCTCAGAAAGAAAATCGGTGAACAAAAGAAATACTTGAAACAAAAAAAAATTAGAAGTATAAAAAAGAAGCAAGTAGAAATTCTGGAGATGAATAACATAAAAGAAGAAATGAAAAATAGCTAGTGTAAAGAGCAAAGCTGATGAGATGGAGGAAAGAATTAGTGATATAAAAAAAAGAATTTTAAAAATGTCACAGAAGAAAGAAGAGAGAGACCTGGCAGTTAAAAAATATGAAAGATCGCTACAAGAACTACCTGAGTCTATTAGAAAGAGTAACTTAAAGATAACAAGTATTTCAGAGGGAGCTAAAGATGGGAAGGGCACAGAAAATTTGCATAGACAAAAAATAGATGAGAACTTCTCAAGTCTATAGAAAGAATTGAAACTTCAAATTCAAGAAGAAAAAAGAAACCCTATCTACTTGAATCCTAGAAGAACTTCTCCAAGGCACATTATACTGAAGATGTCAGAGGTCAAAGACAATGAAAGAATCCTCAAGGCAGCCAGAAAAAAAGAACACCAAACCTATAAAGGAAAGACCATCAGACTATTATCAGATTTCTCAAAAAAAACTCTACAAGCCAGGAGGAAGTAGAATCAAGCATTCAAAATATTGAAGGAGAAAAATTAGAAAAGATTCATCTATCAAGCAAAGTTATCATTAGATATGAAGAAGGAATAAAGACCTATTCAGATAAACAGAAGCTGAGGGAAGTCTCCAGCATGAAGTCTTTCATTTCTGGAAATGCAAAAGGAGGCTATGGAACCTGAAACAAAGAGTAAAAATAAATAGGGATAAACTCTGACAACAAGAACATAAAAGGAGAGAAAGTAAATGTTTAAATTTCCAAAGAGAATGGAGATAGGAAGCATCCTTAAGAAAAGGAACTAGGGGAAGCCGGGATGGCTCAGTGGGTTAAGCACTTACTTTGTAGCACCGGGGACCGAGGATCGAATCCCGGCCCCGGCCCGTGTGGAACCATATGCTGAACTGGGAGCTCCCCCAGTTCAGTTCTCTCTCTGTCTCTGTATCTCTCTCTCTCTCTCTCTCTCTCTCTCTCTCTCTCTGTCAAAATAAATAAATAAATAAATATATATATATATATTTTAAAAAAAGGAACTACTACATATATGAAACTTTCTTTTACATAAACTTCATGATAACCACTCAAAAAAAAAGTTAGAACTGAAACACATAACTAAAACAAAAGAGAAAACAGAGAGAACAATCATAAACACCATCAAACTAAAATAACCAATAGAAGGAAAAAGTGAAGAAGCAATAGAAAAATAGAGCCACCAGAAAATGAAAGGTAAATGTCTATAGGAAATCCTTATATATTATAATAACTGTAAATGTAAATGGACTAAACTCACCAGTAAAATAACCGAGTAGCAAACTGCATTAAAAAACAAAACCCAGCCTTATGTTACCTCCAAACGACATACTTCAGCCACAAGGACAAATACAGACTCAAAGTGAAAGGATGGGAAACAATACTCTAAGCAAATGGCATCCATAAAAAAGCAGGTATAGCCATACTTAGAGATCTGATAGAACAGATTTCAGGATCAAAAAGGTAATAAGAGACAAAGATAGACGTTCTGTAATGATAAAGGGGACAATACAACAAGAAGACATGACACTTAATAATGTATATGCCCCAACCAAGAAGCACCAAAAGTTTCAAAGCAACTACTAATAGTTCTAAAAAAAGAAACTGACAAAAACACAATTATAATAGGGGTATAAATATCCCCTTGATTGTCATGGACAGATTATCCAAATAGTAAATAAATAAGAAAATATCAGCTTTAAATGATACATTATCGTAATTGAACAAAACTGACCTTAGAGGACACTTCATCTTATAACATATTACTATCCATTCTTTTCTAATGCACATAGAACATTCTCAAGGATAGCCCACATCCTGGGACACAAAGCTAGCCTCAGCAAATTTAAGAAGATTGAAATCATACCAATTGTATTCTCTGACCACAAAGCTTTGAAATTGGAGATCAACTACAAAAAGAAAGCAAGAAAAAATATATATACATGAAGATTAAACAACATGTTATTAAAAATGACTGGCTCAAAGAAGAAATAAAAAGAAAGAGATTTAAAAATACATAGAAACAAATAATGATGAAGACACAACATATCAAAATCACTGGGATGCACAAAAGCAATAAGAAGGGGGAAATTTAGACCTATCTCAAAAAACAAAACAATCATAAGTAAATAACCCAAGATTACATCTTAAAGAACTAGAAAAAAAAAATACCCAAAGTCAGCAGAAGAAAGGAAATAATAAAAATTAAGAACAGAAGTGAACGAAATAGAGAACAAAAAAACAATAGAAAAAATTAATATAACAAACAGCTCGTTCTTTGAAAAAATTAATAAAATTGACAAACCCCTGGATAGGCTAAACAAGGGAAAAAGAAAAAAAGACACAGATAATTCAAATTAGAAATGAAAGAGGGAAAATTACAACACCACAGAAATACAAATGTTCACACAAGAATACTATGAATATACCACCAAATTTCACAACATAGAAGAAGTGGACAAATTTCTAGAAACATAGAGTCTACCTAGACTGAATCAAGAACTGGGTAATCTAAACAGACCAATTAACAGTTAAAAAATTGAAACAATCTTCCTAAACCTCCCCAAATCAGGAGTCAAGGACCAGATTGCCTCACTAACAAGTTTTACCAGGCATTTAAAGAGAAACAAACACCCATCCTTCTCAAAATTTTCAAAAAAATTGAAGAGGCAGTACTTCTCAACTCATTCTATGAGGCAAACATTACCCTGATACAAAAGCTTGGTAAGAACAACACAAGAAAAGAAGACTATACACCAATATCTCTGATGATCATCAATGTAAAAATTCTAAACAAAATACTGGTAAATAGAATACAAGAATGCATTTAAAGAGTATACATCACAATTAAGTAGGATTCATTCCAGGGGTACAAGGATGTTTCAACATACACAAATCAATCAATGTAATACAACACATAAACAAAATAAAAAAACATATGATTATATCAGTTGATGCAGAAAAGCTTTGGACAAGATACAGCATCTATTTGTGATCAAACACTTAATTAAATGGGTATAGAAAAAAAGGACCTTAACATAATAAAGGTCATGTATAACAAACCCTCAGTGAAAACCATACTGAATGAGGAAAACCTGAAATCTTTTCTTCTAAAATCAGGAATAAGGTGGAAGCTGGGTAGCTGGGAAGCTCAGCGGGTTAACTGCTCACTTTGCAGCCCCGGGGCCCAAAGATTGAATCTCAGACCCGAACCAGGTGGACTCATATGCTGAACTGGGGTGTGCCCCCAGTTCACTTCTTGCCAGGGCCTATGCGGGAGGCTCCCAGCCCAGTCCCTGCCCTGTGCAGACCCAAGCCCACCTGTGGAGTGAAACTATGGAAAACTAATGCTGTCAACTATGGAGACTGCTCTGGGCCCTCCCCCTTCT
>PVKE010043603.1:0-13309 GCA_004027555.1 Craseonycteris thonglongyai | reverse complement strand
ATAATCTGTCCATAAATTTGTGGGTTTATTTCTGGGTTTTCAATTCTATTCCATTGGTCCATGTGCCTGTTTTTCTGCCAGTACCAAGCTGTTTTGATTACTGAGGCTTTGTAGTACAGATAAAAGTCAGGCAGTGAGATGCCCCCAGCTTTATCCTTCTTTCTTAGGATAGCTTTGGCGATTCGTGGTCTTTTGTGAAGAACCCATTTTCTGGCAACTATACCATCAAGACAAAAGAGTAGTGGTAAAACTTAAATGAGATAATGTATGTACTATACCCAACACAATGTTGCCATCTGGGGGCAAGGCCTTCCGGTCTCCACCCGATCTATGACCGCTGTCTTCTAGTCTTTCCACCATCTGGACACTGCTACCAAAGCTCACTTTCTACAGTACAAATCTAATCATATAATTCACCTTTTTAAAATCTTTTCTACTGGCTCCCAACCACCTATTAGATAACATTCCAACTCCTTAGCATGACTTATAAAGCCTAGCTCAACTCCCCTATGGTTGTACCTTCCTCCACAGCATTCCAAGTGCTTAACACTCCAGTATAATGAAATCTGTACTTTCTATTGAACACTCCAACCTCTTTTACAGAGTTTTGCCTTTAAATATTCTTTCTCTCTTTCTAAAAGCCTTTTCTTATTTTCTACTAAGCAAAAATTCCTATTAAATCTTTTAAGACAAAGCTCAACTGGTGTTTCTTGTAAAGTAAAAATTAATCCCACACAAATTACCCCCTCATCAATGGTTCCAAAGTTTTCACTGCTATTAAAATTACTTGACTATATGCCTTTCCCCACTCACTGAGGCAAAAACTGTATCTTATTTTATTCTTTATTAACTCCCCAGAAGCCTAGATCATTTGTGCATTCAAGCACTCTATTTTATAAGTGAAAACAATGAACAAATAAATTTCTTTAAAAAAAAATCAGGCTCTATTAAATCTTTCTACAAAGCAAAACATCTTCTGATTATGTTAATTAGACTTTCAAAGTTGATTTTTTAAAAAGAATGGGTTTTCTTAAGTTAGCCTCTATCTACAACAATGAAACCAATTTGCCCTACTTGCAATTTTAAGGGTTCCTGGAGTAATCTGAGAGCCAACTAACCTCTCTAAGAGTTCTGACTCAATACATACTGGCTGTGAGGCCCCTTCTTCAGGTGCTGGTAGTCAGCCATTATTAGGAACTGAAAGTATTATTTTGAAAGAATGTATTTTCTATGACTTAAACTTACTCTCAATGAACAATTCTCTTCCAGAAGTGCTAACATCCTATTACCTTCTCTCCCCAAATAAATGAGTTTGGCTCTATTATAGTTTGCTCATTAACTCAGGAAACACAACTCAGAAAAAAAGTATTCTGGCAATGTGATTTGTATAGGCTGAAATATAATACTAAAAGAAAAGAAGAAACTATCTTCTATCAGATAACCTCCCTAAAATATTCACAATTCAATTTCACATATGGTGGTATGTACCACCATGAACAAAAATGTAGCACTGATAGTTATAAGGAACTCTTACAATCTCTACTAAGCCCAAGATAGTTACAGTGGCTCTAATTAGAAACTATGAAAACAATACAAAACAAACAATCACTTCAGTCTTAACAGTCTTTTTAAAGAATCTGACATGCAAATGGCCAAAATATCCCAATTTCAGAAAAACAAATTATAACTGCAAAAAACAATTTTCCATGATAATGTTTGAATAACTATTTCTTCATTTTAAACAAAATCAAATGTTTTCTCATAAATAAATATATTATTTTAAAACAAGAAGAAAAATGAGACCTGCAAAGAGAGAAAAGACCACAGGTTTTAACTCAGATAGCAGGGTCTGGGATTAATTTTTAAAGTTTATTTGTCAATTTGAAAACTCACTTAATGGAATAAAGAGTTTAATATAGGTATGCAGAAAGAAAGCCCCCTCGACTTTTCACCAAGTTGAAATGGGATTAGCTTTGTAGTTCTTATAATCTTCTTCACAGAAGAATGCAATTTCAGTTTCATTAGCTGGGAAAAAAAAAGAAAAGAAAAAGAGAAAATGAAAAAAACTGTTAATGTAAAACTGGATTTTAAACAAGTATGGAAACCAATATTACTTTGATTCACTGCTGTAGGTGCCTAAAGTGCTAAAGATAAGTTATTTCTTTGGTTTCACATTTCACCAAATCAACAAAGATTATAAACTGTAGGTATAAGAATCTAGAATTGAAATAACTTAAAAAGAAAAATAACCAAAAAATAAAAAACAAGAATTAACGTAAGAATCTGGTTTTTAGGAAATCATAAAATCACTCATTTATAATCCTCTTAACAGTCCTGGAAAATAATAAACCTTTATTTTTTTTCAAATTTGATACTCCATTACTGAAGGAGGTGGAAAAACTATTGTTTCCTCTGAAATTAGCCTGTAGGTATAATAATTTAATACTCAGAGGATCGGTAGAATATTTTACAGATCACTTTACATTCTCCCTCATGACCCATCAAAATATGTGTCTGAAAGAAGTTAATTTTTTGCCTGCTTATGATTAATTCATAAGGCTTCAACAATATGCAAAGTGAAAGACACAAATTGGCATCTATGGCGATACCTTCAAATACCTCTAATTATTCACAGGGGACATGGCACAGCTAAAGGACCCACAGAGGTTCTGAGCAGTCATAATTCTTTCAACCTAGCAGGTCAAGGACTCCGTCTTCTAAAACAATAAGTCAGCAACATTATTAATTCAGACTGGAGACAAATCTGATGGAAAGCTTTCCAATTATTAAACATGCAATTCTTTAAGGTGTTGCGCCAACAAGTTCCACATTTGTTTTTTAAATTAAACCAGAAGTTAATACAGTCTGCTTGCTTTTACAGAAAGAGCAAAAGGGCCTTCAGAATCTCGACAAGAAAACAGACATGACTATTTGTAATGAATACTGATCACTCAATTAACATATCCTATAAAAACAGACAAGTAAAACTCTTCAAGCCAAATAAATAGGATAATAAGGAAGGACGCCAAGGATTACCTCTCCGTTACAACTCTCATCCCATCATTAGAATTTGTCACAAAAGAAAATTAAAGACAGCATGACATTTCATTAAAAATGTTTTTGCTGGTTTTAAGAGTATCAAATTTAATGTTTCTCAATTTAAGTTACCCAGGCTCTGTATAGAAAATACAGAAATGTTGAAAGAAGAAAATAAAATCACCCAGTCTCATATCCTCATTCTAGTCCTACTCCACCTTCAAGATTCAATGAAGATTAATCTTGATGAAAATCAGACTGCACACTCTCATCACAATGATTCTTGGGGAGTGTGGGGGAGGATCTAGCAGGTAAAAACTGGGAGTCAAATGAGGAGAGATACATTTAGTTATTGTACAGTTCAAGCGTACCCCCAAAAAAGCATTTGAAAGAATGAGTAAGACGTTCCACACTTGGAATCAGTAAATATTGAAAAGGAGGCTTCAAAAAATCCAATATCCAGAAAAAATATTTTGAGATCTATCCTCTGTATAAAAAGCTCCTGGAATTTCCTTTTTGAAGTGAAGCAAGACCAAAGGTAGATTTATATAAATTGCAAGTAATTTAATCATCCTTCTAATGGAGCATGAGCAAAAGCACCCTGTTAATAATCATAACGAAAGGTTTTATCTACTATGTGCTATTTACACAGTGCTTTGCCCACACAGCACTTCACTCCATACACACTAACTGTAATTACAATTTTCACTTGTGGCAGTTGACATTTATCCGCCAACTAACACATCGTATAGCTCTTCAGTACAGTAATAATAGGTTTGGAATAAGCTGACATAAAGAAAGAACTGACAAAGCATTTGTGTTTTGACATGTAGGTTCTCTTGGGTCTAATTAAGTTATAGATCAATCCATAATTTATATCAAGTATTTATGCCATCTCTTATAATACAGGTTCAAAATGAGATTATCTAAAGTAAAGATTTTATTTTCCAGGAAGACTGGATTGACATATGTGTTAAACTCAAATACTTTAGGCTGATAAAAAATTTTCACCCTTAAGAAACTGGAAAACAACACAAATTAAAAGTTAGCTATTCTGAACATTCAAAAATAAGACATAAACTGGATTTTAAACTGTAGTAATGTGGTCCTCAAACAGATATAACGTGTTTTTTTTTAATCTGTGAAACTATTGAAAATGTTTAAGAAAATGATTTCATGTACTTATGCTGCAAATTTACTTGCCAATTAAAATAAAATGAATTACAAAAGATCTCTGCATAATCACCCTTTCCACCATTATTCCTTAAATTCTTGCTTCCCAAATTCTATTTAAAATGGCTCAGGAACAACCCTCAGGAAGTCTACCGTGCGCTGGTCCCCTAGGGCACCTGATTTTAAATTAAAAGTGCTGCAGGCGGCAGTGCACTCAGGTGCATAGTGCCTTGGCATGTGAATCTGAAATGAATGTGCAATCTAAAATCCAATAAGTACACTGCCAGTTCATCCCCTTTGTCTCACTATCAAATGAAATCAAGTAAGAACCCTCCAAATACATCTGTGGATTATTTTAATACTGACTTTCAAGTTAATGAAATGAACACAAGCCAGACATTCAAACTCTGGATATGAAATGAATAATTTTATGTTTCCAAACAGGTCACATACAGACACACATACACTTTTAATAGGAAAATAAGAATAACAACTTTAAACAAAAGAATATAAGAAAAAACAATTATAAATGTAAAATCTCAAGAAAAGTGAAATGCAACACACTTAAACTGCTCAGATAATTTCTCTCAATAAACTCGCCTACTGGTGAGGGATGGCTGCAGTTTCTAAGTCCTCAGCCTTGTACTGGTCAGCACCAGCGTAGTGTGAGGCACAGTGACTGCTGTCTGATGAAAGAGACTGATACATGTAAACTGAGGCTTTCTTTGTGGTATAGATAGTTCTTGGGACAGGCTGTCATGTGATAATAACTGCAGATTACTGGAAAACAAACAAACAAAAACAGGAAGGGCAAGGTGTGGTTACTGTAGTTTCAGCAGCAATTTGAGATCAAAAACAAAGTTTCACCTTTCTCCTGCTCCAGAAATACCTCCTATCCTCCCAAGTTCACAAAATCCGAACCTACAAATCATTCAAAACTGTGCTTGCCTCTAACTTTTTGCAGGACTATGCTTTTTATTTCATATTGGCTCCAAGTGTCTGTTTTAGATCAGCTGGCAGAGAAGATCTCTGTCTGAAGAAAACAAATAGAATAGACAAGCACACAAACCTGTGATTTCTACAATGACAATGGGGAGGATAAAAGGGGAAGAATAATCTATAGAAGGTTCATTCTGACCCCTTGCTCTGGAATCCCAAATTCCCCAGGCCCACCACCTACTTCACCAAGTCCCAAAAGATCTGTTTTGATATTAACATGAAGAATGGCCACCTTAAAACGCTGTCAGAGAGGAAAGCATGTACACACCAAGATACTATTAGCCCAAAAAGAATGGGACAGGGGCCAAAACCTTAAGAAAACACAATCCTAACATGATCCGATAAAGAAATGAAAAGCAAGGTATCCCATAGTATCAGCTGTACGTCTCAAATGACCAAAAGGTGCCAGACACAAAGACAGCATTCTTGCCGTGGGCAGATGACAGGAGTGACATGCAATATGAAACCAAACCACAACACCATTTTGGAATTATTACAGGATTGGGCTTGACATGAACTCTTCATTTAGATTCACACTTCTGGTTTGGTCCACTGCATCTTGTTTTAAGATTATTCCAATAAAACACAACCGGCTTTAGAAGAGTTACCCTGCTACAATTTCTTTCCTAAAGCAGAGAGGACTCACAAGGTGTAAATAGTTATAGAATGTAGCAAAATGAAAGAGAGAAAATAGCACACACACAAAAATACTTACATGCAAATGTATTACTTAGGGGAATTAATGCACAAAACTACAATTGTTAAAAACAAGGTAAAAATCTTTGCCCTTCTTCTTCCTTCCACAAAGCAAATCTTTTTACTTAAGTATTTCAGCACTAAATCCACAAACAAAAACTTCCCTGACATTAGGATATACAACTGGGATCTGCAATGCAGATAAAAAGCCAGAGTAAGACTGAAGAATTTCTCTGAGAAAAATCTTCAAACAAGTTTGTTCCCCTAATTTCTCCCCTCACAGTCTTTCTTTCCCTTTCATGAATTTTGCAGAAAAATCACAATAATGATAAATTTGTTATATTGGCATTATTCCCCTGGCAACTGGCTGTGATAGAGTGACAGCTCCACAGCAAGATCAAGTGGTAAAAAGAGAGAGAGCAATGACTTGGAACTTTTCTCTTAAACCTCTTAAAAGCCTAACCAGACACAGCACTGAGGGAAAATTCCCTAGAATAATCACACACTTCAAGGATCACTTTTACAACTCTACTCCCACTTGGAATATTTTGTAACTCCCTAGGGAACTTTACTTCCTTCCCCCATGTAACTGGTTTGTTCTCCAGCGTACACCAACACAGCTCTAGGCAGCAGAAGGAACATGCATGCAGAAGAGAAAATCGCTCTGGCAGGGACTGAAGCTGTCCCGACCAGGACTGTGGGCTT
This sequence comes from Craseonycteris thonglongyai, assembly GCA_004027555.1. Lineage (NCBI taxonomy): Eukaryota > Metazoa > Chordata > Mammalia > Chiroptera > Craseonycteridae > Craseonycteris > Craseonycteris thonglongyai. Next base: position 6,700 of record PVKE010043603.1, on the reverse strand, counting down.
GCCAGGCAAAAGGACAGAGGAAGTTCTCGTACGACCCTGAAACTAGGGGAGAACCTGTGAAAAGTACCTGATTTTGATCAAAGGCCTATGGCCTTAAAACAAGAAAGACAAAAAGATGGATTTGGTTCTCACCTTTATAAGTGGTTCATTACATAAATCTGAAATTAATGACAATTAAACTAACAACTCAATATTTTAATAAATTCAAAACATTTTGCCAATTTCCTTCTCCAAAATGGTTTCTGGGCATGAGCGACAGGAGGGGCAGGAGGTGATATCAGTAGCATACCACACTAACCATGTCCACGCCCCACAGACCACCTGAGCCCAGCCCCTAGAGATGAATCTTTCCATCAAAATCTCCCAGAAAAAGGGAGACAAGACCCCAACCAGAATTAACTGGTTTTTGCTACTTGCACAAACCATTTGACCTTGTCCTTTGCCTGACCTCCAATCTTCTTATAATGTAATTATAATACAATGGCTATTAAGGCTTGCCCCTCCCCACTGTGGGTTTTTCTGTATGCATTTTGGGTAATGGCATGCCCATAAAGAAAAAAGTTGTATGACCTACACGTGCCAATTAAATGACCTAAGTCCATACATCAGATGTCCTGAATTCATACATCAGCGCTGGTTTAAGGCCAGCAATAAAACTTAAACACCAAACCCATCGGGGCCACTGCCTTTCTTGGCTTGGCCCATTTCTCTCTTGAAACATATTTCAACAAAGTTTTACTTTGCTTTATTTTGTCTCATTGATCTGTAATTCTTTATTGTGTCGGTGGGAAGAACTGAGGCTTCTCATGGCCTCCTCCAGCCTCCTACTTTCTGTAGTAACATTTTCAAGTAAAATAAGAATTTTTGAGGGCCTTATATGCATGCATTCCTTCAGATGCTTCTGTACATTCTTTTATGGAACTCTTATGACAACCTTCTGAAACAGGTTTAATTGTTTCTATCTTGTTTTACAGAAATCAAAGCATAAGTTTAGAGAGGCTAAATGGCTTACAGAAAGTCACAAAGCAAGTAAAATACAAAACCTTTGTTCAAATCAATTTGCTCCAACTTTAGGACTTTATCCTTTAAAATTGCTTCTTTATGGGAAGCTGGGATGGCTGAGCAGATTGAGTGCTTGCTTTGCAGCCCCTGGGACCGGGGACTGAATCCCAGCCCTGGCCCATGTGGACCCCTATGCTGAACTAGGTGGGCTTCCTATGTGGAAGGCCCCCAGTTTGGTTCTTGCCCCCATCCCCCGGGGTTTGGCCCGATTTGAGAAGGCGTGCCTTCCACGCGGGAGGCCCCTACAGGCTAGCCAGATTCCTGCCCTGAATAGCCCCTGCCCACCAGTGTGGAATGAAATTATGTAAAAAACTAATGAGGTAAAACTATGGAGACTGCTCTGGGCCCTCCCTCTTCTCTCTGTCTCTTAAAAACAATAAAATAAATCTTTTAAAAAATTGGTTCTTTAATTTACAAGTAACGTCTGTAAACTATAGAAAAAATTTTTAATTATAAGAACAATTAGATAATATAGAGAAGAAAGAAAAAAATCAATTTCAGGCAATGATACATAGCTCCCTGAAAAACCATTTCTATAATTTTGGCATATAATTTTTTTCTCCATTTTAAAATAATAATGGTATCACACAACATATTCTATTTCCAGTCAATAAATAAAACTCTACATCAGTGATTCACAGAGGTGAGAGACCACCACCACTCTTTTAAAGGCATTATCACAACCTCACAGGAATCATAGAGCTTGAGGAAACATGCTCCTATTGGCTTGGTAACACCTATGACAGCAGGTTAAGTTTGAGAAAGCTTTATTGGTCAAACTGACCCAACAGAAAGTGAGAGGTTATACACATTCCCAACAGTAGTACATAAGAGTATCCATCTCCCAACACTTACTGCTGGGTCACCCAGACAGAAAGTGGCAGAATCAGGTTGTGAACCCAAGCACTCTGGGTCCAGGCCCTAATGCTTAATCACTAGATTAGTATACTACACACAACAGTACCTATCTCCATGTGCATTTCTCTCATGACTGATAGGCTGAACTGTTTTTCATACGTGAGCTATTTCTTCTATCAGTAGAATTTCTTGTTTATCTTTTTCATACTAATTTTAAGAGCTCTTTACAAAGGCAGGCTAGTAACTTTTTGTCATATATGCTGCAAATATTTTTTTCATAGTTTATTGCTTCTCTAATTTGGTTTACATTATTTTAGTTTTTATGTGGTCAAATCTATCACTTCTCCCCAGTTTATGGCTCTACTTTCAAGGTCATGCTTAGAAAGAAAGCTCTTCTCCTCCTCCTCAAGATTATAAAACTATTGAGCTATATTTTTTGTAAATTTTACATTATAACATTTAATCCATGTACAATTTCTTTTGGAACAAAAATGAGATACAGGGAAGCTGGGATGGCTCAGTGGGGTAAGCACTCACTTTGCAGGCCCGGAGCCCAGGGATTGAATTCTGGCCCCGGCCCAAGCAGACCCATACGCTGAACTGGGGTGTGCCCCCAGTTCAGGTCTTGCCGGGGCCTATGGAGGCTCCTGGCCCAGTTCCTGCCCTGCGCAGCCCCGTGCCCACCTGTGGAATGAAACTATATGGAAAACTAATGCTGTCAACTATGGAGACTGCTCTAGGCCCTCCCCCTTCTCTCTGTCTGTCTGTCAAAAAACAATAAAAATAAATCTTTAAAAATTGAGATACAAATTTTATTTTCCCAAATACTTTGGAAAGGGTCTAATATCATTTTCTGAATACCAGTAATTCATTCCTTCCTTACTTACTTGAGATGCCAAAACTTACCATATCATAAAATCTTACTTTTATTAGTTTGGTTTTGGATTTTCCAGTCTTTTCCATGGATCTGTCAATTCCTACATCAATACCAGGCTGTTATTATATTCATTATATAGTAGTATTATAGCAGGAATATCCAACCTTTTGGCTTCCCTAAGCCATACTGGAGGAAGAAGAGTTGTCTTTGGCCACACATAAAATACACTAACACTAATGACAGCTGAAGAGCTAAAAAAAAAAAAAAATGTTGGGCCATATTCAAAGCCATCCTGGCCCATGAACCACAGGTTGGACATGCTTGCATTATAGTTTTATGCTATAAAAACAAGTAGGGCTAGCTCTTTGAGGCCACATGTCTCCATAACACAGATGCCACCAACTCTAACAATAATAGCATTTGAAGAAATAAATGTTCAAAAATTGTTTATTCAGGTAACAGCAATCAACCTTATGCATTCATAGCATGGTCAATCTTTTTTATTTTTAAAGATTTATTTTACTGTTTTGACAGAGAGACAGAGACAGAGAGACAGAGAGAAGGAGGAGAGTCCAGAGCAGTCTCCATAGTTGAATGTCATCAGTTTTCCACAGGGTTTCGTTCCACACAGGTGGGCAGGGGCTGTGCAGGGTAGGAACCGGGCCAGGGGCCTCCCACATGGAAAGCTCACCCTGGCAAGAACCAAACTGGGGCCACACCTCAGTTCAGCACCCGGGTCCACACAGGCTGGGGCCGGGACCAGGACTCAATCCTTGGACCCCAGGGCTGCAAAGCAAGCGCTCAACCCACTGAGCCATCCCAGCTTCCCCATGGTCAATCTTATGTATTAACAATATGGAAAGACACTAAAGAGCAAACAGTATAGACAAACACAGAAAACAAGTCTAAGATTTCTTGACATGTTATTTAAAATCCTATTTAAATTGAAAGATATGCCGGGAACTCATTTTGGCCACTTCTATCACTCAAAAGTGACTTCCTTACATATGTGACTAAAATAACTCAACAGAACACCCGTTAAAAACATAAGGCTTCCTAACACAGACCTCGCTTAAAGCAGCGGTCCCCAATCTTTTTGGCATCAGGGACCAGTTTTGTGAAAGACAATTTTACTACAGAAAGATTGGCAGTGAAGGGGGGTGAGAAGAGTGGGGAAATGGTTTTGGGATGATTCAAGTGCATTACATTTATTGTGCACTTTATTATTATTATTTGTAATATATAATGAAATAATTACACAACTAAAGTAATGCCACAGTTGATCTGACAGGAGGCAGATCACAGAGCAATGGGGAGCAGCTGTAAACACAGATGAGGCTTCGCTTGCTGGCCTACCACTTACTTCCTGATGTGCAGCCCAGTTCCTGACAGGCCAAGGACTGGTACCCTGACCTTAAAGTACTCCTTAACCAGTGCATATAAAGTGTGATTCATGCTATTTCATCGAAGTCACTGCAGAGGTATGTCAGAGGCATAATGCCTTCCTTCAACCGCTCACACCTCTTAAAATCTTCACTCCTAGTGCCAGATCATCTTCAGGTGTACTTTCAAGTAGAATGAGAGTGACATCTAATGGTCACAAAATATGTCACATAGCATTTCTTTAAACTAGATCTACATGCCTTTTCTACATCGAAAGGCTACTATCAGGCAGTTTTTCAACCACACACACTAGGTTCCTAACTGAATTGCCATGATTTAGTTGGCCCTGAGTGAGTTGGATGACTATCAGAAACCATGCTGCATGTCCTACAACAACATCATCCTTCATTATTCAATGTTAGTTCTACCAGGTCCATTTCTCTCAAACCATCAGTTCAAATGATGCTGATAAGAGTAAGTAGGTTATTAAGTGAGTAATAACCTGTCAATCACTTAAAATAACCCTCAGCAGAATTCTGAGCATAGCTTCTGAAAAGAACTATTTGCATTCTGAGCATCTGAAGAGCAGATATCCACTGCCCTCAGTCAAATTATCTGAATGTACATCATTCTAGTCCTCTTCCTCTGAATAATTATCAGGTAATGGAAAGAGCACCATGGGTGGCATTTACTTTGAGATGAGTTATCCAAACATGCAGGCCAGAAAAGCAAGTGCCCCCTCCAGCCTGCACTGCACTTGCTCACCAATTCCAGCTGCTTTCAGGGTGCTGTCTTCTTTCAACAGGAGTCTGTCATCATCTTCCAAACTCAACACAAGTTCATTTGTCTACAAAGAAAGAAAATGTGCATTTTATCACTATTTGTATGTGTTTCATGTTTGGTAAGATTTCTCAAAGACACAGAACTGTTATTTTAGGTCATAGCAATAGTCTAAGGTCATATTCTACTCCCATTATTATAAGGAAAGAAGTGAACAGACAGTGAATACCTACTAAGTGCACACACTATTCAAAGGGGAGAGTGCTATCCCACAGAGCTTTGGAGCCAGAACTGGGTTAAAATTCAGTCTCTACCAATGCCCAGCTGTGTGTTCTCAACAAGTTCCAGAAGGAATTAGAGAGGTTAAGATACAGGCCTAGGGGACGCCAGGATGGCTCAACAGGTGAACGCTCACTTTGCAGCCCCAGGGTCCGAGGATCAAATCCTGGTCCCGGCCCAGGCAGACCCATGTGCTGAACTGGGGTGTGCCCCCAGTTCAGTTCTTGCTGGGGCCTATGTGGGAGCCCCTGGCCCAGTTCCTGCCCTGCGCAGCCCCCGCCCACCTGTAGAGTGAAACCATATGAAAAACTAATGCTGTTAACTATGGAGACTGCTCTGGGCTCTCCCCCTTCTCTCTGTCTTTCTCTCTGTCAAAAAACAATAAAAAAAAATCATTTTAGTATAGGTAATATACGAGGGCTGGCCAGAAAATAATTCAGTTATAAATGCTTCTATTGTTTTTTGTATTACATGGCTGGATACTTTCTGGACAGCCCTCGCAGACTCATTATCCAAAATTCTCTAAGTACATACGAAGAAAGAGTGAAAAAGTAAGTCTCCTCCCAGCACCTATCCATCAGCTACCTAGTTCTCTTCCAGAGAACTTGTACTAATTCCTGTGTACCCTTCCAGAAATTGTCTCTGTACGTGTACATGCAGGCATGTATGCATGTATAAAGTTTTTACTTTTTCACACAAATAGTAGCATATTATATGCTGTTTTAACACGTTACTTTTTTCTCTTAAAATACAGCTTAAAATCTTTCAGTATCAGAGCTGCTTCATAATTTATCAAGGCTGCAGCATAACCCACTGAAGGGAGACTCTCTTTCTCTTTCTCTTTCTTTCTCTCTCTCCCCCTTCCTCCCTCCCTACTGATGGTCATTTAGGTTGTTTCCAACCTCTTGCAACCATAAACAACCCAGCAATGTATATCCTTATATCATTTTGCACATGTACAAGTTTTATCTGTAATATAAATTCCTAGCAGTAGAATTGTTAGGTCAGAGAGTCCTTGCAATTTTTATTTTGACGCTATTGACAAATTACTCTCCAGACAGATGGTACCAATTTACATTAACACTACCATCACTGAGAGTGCCTGCTTCCCACACCCTTGCTGACACATTGTATTATCAAAACCTTCTGATCTTCACCAACCTAACAGATATAAAGTTAGTCTTAATGTGTATTTATTTTATTGTGAATAAAGTTGTGAATATTTTTTTAATAACCTTGGAGCATAATCTTTTAAATAGAATTATAGAATATCATTATCTACTAATTAAGTCTTTTCTGTCAGAAAACTTTCTCCCAGTTTTCATTTGTTCCTTGATTTTCTTATAGTATTGTTTTAAATAGAAGGTGCTAAATGTTTGTTAAATTAAATCAAACTTATTAATCTTTTGAGGTTGCTGAATTTTCTTTCATAATTAAAAAGACCTAGAGATCCAAGATGGC
>PVKE010043602.1:0-13310 GCA_004027555.1 Craseonycteris thonglongyai | reverse complement strand
ATTAAATTTAACAATAAAATATAATAATATTAAAAAAAAAAAAGAAAAGATTGATAAATTGGACTAGAGTATTTGTTTTTAAAAACTGCATTAGGAGAGTATAAAGGCAAACTGTAGGAGGGAGCATATAAACTTATGAACAGTTTTTATACACACTGTATAACGAATCCTTACAAATTAACAAAAAAATACACAACCCAGTTGGAAAATGTGCAAGACTAGGGCTTTCACAAAGAGGACGTCCAGATGCCAAAATAATAATAATAATAATAAATAAAACTTGTGTAAAAGTACCCAACCTCACTAGTAATCAAGGAAATGCAATTGAAATTACTACCGAAAACCACACGTCCACAGAATCATTCAAATGAAAAAGACCGATAACACCATGTATGGGCAAGGTAAGGAACATTGGGAATACTCAAACAACGGTGGGATTGGAAATTTGGAAAATTAGTTAATCACGAAAGTTTAATATATGAGTATACCCTTTAATATTGTTAGGGTATATCTTCCTAAAATGTTAGGAGGTTCAATAAGAGGGATGTAGCAAAGGATCCCACTAGAGAAGTGGGATAAGAATAAAAAAAAAGTTGGTTGAGAAGAAAGTCAGGTAAATTATTTTATTGCCTCTCAGCTCCAAACCTACCTTTGCTCTGCTTTGTGATCCTAGAATAAGGTGACCAGACATCCCGCTTTTGGTGGGACAGTCCCAATTTTTAACAATTTGTCCCGCGTCCGGCGGCATTTTAAAAAAGTTCCAATTTTTGGAAAGAATGCACGACAAGCTAGGGAACGGCGGGAGATAGACCAAATTTTTAATCAAGACCCCCTCCCCCCCCCCCCCCCCCCACCCCCAGTCAATGGTATCCTGCTTTACCAATGTTAAAATCTGGTCACCTTATCCTAGAACTATACTCCTCATACTACATTTCTTCATTGCCATCTGGCTCAATATTTCACACTGCAATTAGAAGGTGCTGGAGAGACATTGCAAGATTGGAAGAGGAAGAAAAAAAAGACCTCTTCTTCTCCCAATTTTGTTTAGCCCTGTCGTGGCTGTGCAGGAGTCCTGGCACTGTTAGCTTTGCCCTCTTCTCAGAGATCTGAATCTCAGCCTTGCAGGGGCCCCGCTCCTCTGGTTCTCTAAGTTCTTTTTTCACTTTTCTCTCGGTGATGGTAGGTAGTGGATACTCTGCATTTATCTCTGTAAACATTAGAGTTTTCAAGTAGTTGACCATTTTTTACCCAGTTAACAAGGGATAATAGGAACCACTGTGTAACTATGCAGAGGAAAAGAAGTTTCTCTTTTTAGAAGTATTCTAAGTAATAAATGAAAAAGGGATAATAAAATTAGAATACAGTAAACTTCCCTTAGCTATAGGGGATATGTTCTAGGACCAAAGATAGTACTGAATCCTGTTACATAGTTTTGTTTTGTTTTTAAGATTTATTTTTATTGTTTTTGACAGACAGACAGATACAGAGAGAAAGGGGAGGGCCCAGAGCAGTCCCCATAGTTGACAGCATTAGTTTTCCATATAGTTTCACTCCACAGATGGGTGTGGGGCTGCACAGGGCAGGAACTGGGCCGGAAGCGTCCTGCATAGGCCCTGGCAAGAAGTGAATGGGGGGGGGGCAGCTCAACATATGGGTCTGCTGGGGCCGGGCCAGTATTTGATCCTTGATACTTGGGGCTGCAAAGTGAGCGCTTAACGCACTGAGCCATCCCAGCTTCCCCTATAGTATGTTTTTCCTATACATTTATATTTATGATAAAGTTTAATTTATAAAGGCACAGTAAGAGATTAACAATAACAATATAAAAAGTTTTAACAAAATGCGATAATAAAAGTTATGTGGATGTGGTCTCTATCTCAAATTATCTTATTGTACTGTACTCACTCATCTTATAATAAGATGTGAGGATAAAATACCTACATGATGAGATGAAGTTAGGTGAATGACATACCGTATTTTCCGGCGTATAAGATGACTGGGCGTATAAAACGACCCCCTAATTTTACAGTTAAAACATAGGTTTAGGCCTATATTTGCTGTATAAGACTACAGCCTCGGAAGTGGGGGGTAGTCTTATGCAGCGAATATAGGCCTAAACATATGTTTTAACTGTAAAATTAAGGGGTCATCTTATACGCCCGGTCGTCTTATACGCCGGAAAATACGGTAGGCATTTTATCATAGCTTTGGGCTACTGTTGACCTGGAAATATGTCAGAGGAGTATCATCTGCTTTAGGTGATCCTGGATTATAGAGCCATGACCAAGTTGATGTCAATGGTTGGAGATTCAGGAGCATACGAAGTTGATGGTTGGGGAAATTTAATATTTTGGACCATGGTTGACCACAAGTAACTGAAACTGTGGAAAACAAAACCATGGATAAGGTGGGGGCTTCTTTATGACTATTTTGTAACCCCTTTGCTGATACCATAAAGGCAACTTAGTGGACGAATATGACACCACTTGTGAAGTAGTTTTGCTCCCTCCTCCCACAAAAAGGAAATGAAAAAAAGAAGAAACAATTGAATTGACCCTTTACACTCTAGAGGCAACTCTCAGTCACCCCCTGACTCGATGTGGCAACTCGAGAGATGACCCTCCATCCGTGATCACGAACTAACTTGAGATAAGAAAATCTTATAGCCATTTTAAAGGGGTGTCATTCTACACTTCATAAGATTACACACAAAGGGCTTAGAAATACACTCATGAAGCGATATTGCCCACACCAAACCTAAATAAACATCATTACCGCTTGAATTACCGCGTCAAACCGAGTGGTGACCGAGAGTCACCTCTCGAGCCACGGCACCAAATCAGGTGATGACCAAGAGTCGCCTCTCGAGTGCAAAGGGTTTAATTAAGCTTCTAAAAATCCAATGTAGAAGCACAGGTCTGATTTAGAGGAAGCACAGGAGACAGGAAAATGTGAAACTGCACTCTAGGGAAGCAATTAGCAAAACCCAGACTGTGGAAAACTGGTATTACAAATAACTAATTTTCATTAAAAAATAAATAGAAGAGTGGAATACTACTCAGCGATAAGAAATGATAAATTACAGTCATTTCTGGCAACATGGATGGACCTAGAGACCATCTTATTAAGCGAAATAAGTCAGACTGAAAGAAGCAGGAAACGTATGACCTCACTTATAGGTGGAATATAAAAGTGAAAGAAACAAAGACACAGAGACCTATGGACACACTCAATAGCTTGGTGATTGCCAGAGGGAAGGGGAGGAGGGGGCAGGGAGAGTGGGAGGGGAAGCGGGATAGGACACCAGCATTATGGACACACTCAATGGTTTGGTGGTTACCTGGAGAGGGGGAGGAGGGGGGGAGAGTTGTGGAGGGAGATGGGAGTGGGCACTAGATATAAGGTGATGGAAGGGGAACTGATACTGAGTGATGGGCACATAATACGATGCATGAATGATGTGATATGGACTTGTACATCTGTAAACTAATTGTTACCAACCAATGTAACCTCATCAAATTTAACAATAAATTTTAAAAAATAATAATAAATAAATAAATAAATAGAAGAAAACATGGAAAGAGAACCTATAAAAAGAAGTTTAAGAAGTATCAACCAATTGCAGTGTTATTTATCTTACTTAGATCCTAATTCAAACAAACTAAACAAAATTTTGATGTGTTATTATTGGGGAATTGAGCCATGATTGGATGTCATTTATTTGATAATAGTGAATTATTTTAAAAATTTTTGTGTGGTTTTATTTTAAAATGAGTAATTTATTTTAGAGATATATGGTGAAATATTTATAGATACAAAATAATATAGGGGTGATGCAAATGGTAAGGGATGCAGATATAGATGAAACAAAATTGGGTGAGTGTCTCACTGTTGAAGTTCCATGATGAGTACTTGAGAATTTGTTATATATTATGTCTATTTTTGTGTGCTTGAACTTGCTTTTTTTCTTTAAGATTTATTGTTTTGAGAGAAGGTGAGCAAGAAAGAGAAGGGGGATGGGCCCAGAGCGGGTCTCCATAGTTGTACATCATTAGTTGTAACATAGTTTCATTTCACACAGGTGGTTGTGGGACCACGTGGGGCAGGGACCAAACTGGGGGCCTCCCCGATGGGAGGTGAGAACCTTTACCACCACAATTCAACACGGGGTTACACAAGCCGGGGTCGGGATTTGATCTCCGGACCTCACAGTTGCAAGGTAGATGCTCAACTTATTGATCTATCCTGGCATCCCCTGAACTTTTTAAATAAAAAGTTAAAGATGGGGGAAAGGGAAAGGCCCACTTGATAAAACAACAACAATTTCAAAAGAGAATATGAACAGGGAAAAATTGACCAGGTAAGAGGAAGCGGGTAGGTGGGGCAGTTTCAGTAGTGACTCCTTAGCAGGTGAGGGGAACGTAAGCCATTGCAAAAGTGGAGGGGTAGTCTTAAGATGGGGGCACAGAGAGTTATAACCAGAGGGATATTTCACTAAGAGTTTTAATTAATAATTTACATTAATTTTTCTGTTTTTTCTCCCAGATATTAAAATACTTCATGAGACATTTCTTAACATTGACTCAAAGGATCATAGATTACAGAAAGTTAAAGTGATTCTGCTGCTACCTCGTTGTTCAGGACTGGGTATTAGTAATCCAGTAGAATTTATTTTAAATGAGCATGAAGGTACTTGTTTTAATTTTTAATTTCTAAATTGAAATTTTTTTATAATTAAAAAAATAAAATTATTTAAAAACAAAATGAAATATCAGATATATCTGACTTATGAATAGCTTCTATGTGTAAAATACTATCTATAATTTACTTTATATTCATTATCTTATTTAATCATTAAACCAATCCTGTGAGATATGGGCAAGGGTGATATTCAGAACATTTAATAATTGGAATGATGTGGACAATCAGACATATGCTGGCCAGTCTGCTATTCTGGCATGTTCCAGAACTCAAGATACAGGCATTATGATTTACCATCATTTTATAGATGAAAAAATACACTCAGTTCATTTTTATAAGATGAAATGATACAACCAGTTAGTAACAGAGCTAGGATTCAAATTTAGATCTGCCTGACTAGAACCTATATTTTAAACACAATCCTAATTAAGTCATAATTGGACTAATTCAAATTCAAGACTTCCTTAACCCTCACTATGTATGTTTAATGATATGAATACCTTAGCTTAAATATTAATTTTGGGAATATTTTACTTCTTTAATAAAATTTAAAATACTTTTTAACATTAACATTTATTGAGCACTTATAAATTTATAACCTCAGCTGAGAAACCCACTCATGGCAAGGAAAAACATAAAGGTTTGAGAACAGGGGCAAGCAGGGGAGAAGGGAGGGGGAAACACGAGACAGGGGCACAGGATGCACTCCTGAGCCTGGCTGAGAAGAGTGAGGGGGCTGCCAAGCAGCATAAGGCTGAGCACAGCGCGACCCTGGGAGAACTAGGAACCTCGACGCTGACAGGCGTGGAAAGCGGTCCTATGCTCAGGAAGATCTGAGGCTAAATGTGAGCCCAGGGGAGGAAAAAAATGGAGCCAGTGGCTTGCAAGCCTTCTCTGGACCCATAAACTCCTGACAGAGGGACAGGCTTTCATTGCGGCTGAGCCCAGCACCCAGGGCAGCAACCTGGGTCATTCAGAGGACGCAGACCACACTGCCTTCACTGCCAGGCAGGAATCATAGACACGGAACCTGGCCCCCTCCCCCAACCCTCCAGAACTCACCTCTCTCACCTCCGCCCGGTGCTTACAGGGAAGGAGCAGTAGGGGCTAGTCAGCTGCGGTCTGGGAATCTCCATTCTCTGGCACCACGAACAAACCTGTGCCTCTCCCAACAAACCCCACTCACACTCTTCCTGACTGAAACTGGCAGGGGACATCTAGGGAAACTGAGACACAGGCAGGGCAGCTTCTGCATGCACTGAGCCCCATTGCATACCACATCCTCACAAAGAAGGGGTGTACTGAGATGAAGACAACTGAGGCAATGACAAGAAGCCCACCTCCCTGGCAATCTCCCATTGTGAGAAGACTTAAAAATGAAGAGAAAAACATAACACTGCAGCGACACCTACTGTGAAGTGAAAGAAAGAGCTCTTCATATCTACCTGTGGCTAGATCCACTCTTGCAGATAGATGTCCAGAAATAGAAATGCAGCAAGGGCTATGTATATACAAGAGAACAAAGCTACTCCGAAAGAAAAAGAAAAATCTCCAAAAAGGGAACTTAAAGACATGGAAATATGTGATTTAAATGACAAGGAATTTAAGATTGCAGTTCTGAAAAGATTCCACGAGATCCAAGAAAACAGAGGAGCTGAACTCAGAAAGGAAATCTGTGAACAAAAGGAATATTTTAATGAAGAGATTGAAACTTTAAAGAATAAACAAACAGAAGTTCTGTAGATGAAGAACTTAATACAAGAGATGAAAAATGAAATAGCTACCCTGCTTCCCCGAAAATAAGACAGTGTCTTATATTAATTTTTGCTCCCAAAGATGTGCTAGGTTTTATTTTCGGGGGGATGCCTTATATGTATTTCAGCGAGAAGCAAAACTGTAAGTAGGTCTTATTTTCAGGGGATGTCTTTTGGGGAAACACGGTAGCATAGGAAGCAGAGCTGACTGGATGGAGAAAGAATTATTAATGATATCAAAGATGGAAATGACACAGAAGGAAGAAGAGAGAGACATGAAAATGAAAAGAAATGAAAGAAACCTACAAAACTATCTGACTCCACCAGAAAAAATACCCTAGAAATAATGGGTTTACCTGAAGGAGAAGAGAGTGAGAAGGGCACAGAGAGTATGTTCAAACAAATAGTTGATGAGAATTTCTCAAACCTGTGGAAAGAACTGGATCCTCAAATTCAGGAGGCAAACAGAACGCCTAATTACTTCAACCACAATAGTCCTTCTCCAAGGCACATTATATTTATGTTGTAAAAAATAAATGACAAAGAATTCTCAAGGCATCCATGGAAAAGCAGACTAATCTATAAAGGAAAGCCGATCAGATTGTCATCAGACTTCTCAGCAGAAACTCTACAAGCCAGGAGGGAGTGAAATTAAATATTCAAACATTTTTTTTTTTTAAGATTTATTCTATTGTTTTTGACACAGAGAGACAGAGAAGTGGAGGGCCCAAAGCAGTCTCCATAATTGTACATCATCAGTTTTTGACAGTTTTGTTCCATACAGGTGGGTGGGGGCTGTGCAGGGCAGGAACTGGGTTGGGGCTTCCCACATGGGAGACATACCCCAGTTCAGCATATGACTTCGCATGGGCCGGGGCTAGGATTCAGTCCTCAGATCCCGGGGCTGCAAGTCAAGTGCTCAACCCACTTAGCCATCCCGGCATCTCCAAATATTCAAGCTATTGAAAGAGAGAAACTACCAGCCAAGAATAATTTATTCAGTAAAGTTAACATTTAGATATGAAGGAGGAATAAACACATTTCTATATATACAGAAGCTGAGGAAATTCTCTAGCAAAAGACCTGTATTGCAGAAAATACTGTAGGAGACTACAACCTGGAACAAAAAGTCAGAATAAATAGGGTTAATATGTGACAACACAAGCATAAAAGGCAAGGAAGTAAAGGTCTCAATTTCCAAAGGGAAATGACAATAAGAAGCATGTTTAAAAAAAAGCACTACTGATTATATGAGACTTTATTTTATATAAACGATGGTAACCACTCAAAAAAAACCAACAACAAACAAACAAACAAAAGACAATCTGAGACACATAACATAAAAAAGAGAGAGAGAGAGAAACAGGAAAAAAAATCATACAACACCATCAAACTAAAATAACTAACAGAAAGAAAAAAGCAAAGAAACAATTGAGAAACCAAAATACCAGAAAACAAAAAATAAAATAGCTATAGGAAATCCTCACATATTTGTCATCACCCTAAATGTAAATGGACTGAGCTCATTGATACAAAACTCAGAGTAGCAGATTGGATAAAAAAACAATACCCCACTATATGCTGCTTTCAAGAGAGACACCTCAGCCACACAACAAACACAGACTCAAAGTGAAAGGATGGAAAACAATACTCCAAGCAAATGACATTCATAGAAAAGCAGGTATAGCCATACATATATCTGACAGAACAGACTTCGAGATAAAAAGGTAATAGGAGACAAAGATGGACATTTCATAATGATAAAGGGAATAATACAACAAGGAGATATTGCACTTAACATATATTCCTCCAATCAAAAAGCGCCAAAATTTACAAAGCAATTGCTATATAACTAAAAGAAGAAATTGACAAAAACACCCCATTGTCAGCTTTGGACAGGTCATCCAAACAGAAAATCAACACGGAAGTACCAGCCTTAAAACGATACATTCCAGTAATTGGACATAATTGATATTTACAGGACACTTCATCCTACAACACAAGATTATACATTCTTTTCTGGTGCACATGGAATATTCTCAAGAATAGACCACATGCTGGAACACAAAACTAACCTCAGCAAATTCAAGAAAATTAAAATCATACCACCTGTATTCTCTGATCACATAGCTTTGAAACTGGAGATCAACTACAAAAAGAAAGCAGGACAAATGACATATACACAGAGATTAAACAACATGTTATTTAAAAATGACTGAATCAAAACAAATAAAAGAAGAGATAAACAAATACATAGAATCAAATGAGAATGAAAACACATTTTATCAAAATGCAACAAGAGCAATAATAAGATGGAAATTTATCATTACAGCCCTATCTCCAAACAAAAAGTTCAGACAACCTAACACTACATCTTAAAGTACTAGAAAAAGAACAAATGAAACCCAAATTCAGTAGAAGGAAGGAAATAATAAAAATTAGAGTAGAACTATTAATAAATGAAACAGAGCCCCCCCAAAATAGAAAAAAAACATTTTTTGTTAAATTTATTGGGGTGATATTGATTTATATCAATTACATTGTTTCCAGGTGTACAATTCTACATTACATTGTCTATACATCGCATTATGTGCTCACCACCCAGAATCAGCTCTTTTTCCATCACCATATATTTGATGCCCCCTCCCTACACTCCCCTCCCCCCAGCTCTACAAACCACCTCCCCCCTTACCCTCATGTAACTATTAAACTATTGACCATGTCCATGAGTTTTTGTTTCTTTGTTACTTTGGTTTTTTTTTTTCAAAGATTTATTTTTTTTGTTTTTTTTTTGACAGAGAGACAGACAGAGAGAAGGGGAAAGGCCCAGAGCAGTCTCCATAGTTGATAGCATTAGTTTTCCATGTAGTTTCACTCCACAGGTGGGCTCAGGGCTGTGCAGGGAAGGAATTGGGCCTAGAGCCTCCCTCATAGGCCCCGGGAAGAACTGAACTGGGGGCACACCCCAGCTCAGCATATGGGTCTGCATGGGCTGGAGCTGGGATCCGATCCTCAGCCTCTGGGGCTGCAAAGTGAGTGCTTAACCCACTGAGCCATCCCAGCTTCCCCAACTTTCAGTTTTCTACCTATGAGTGGGGTCATGAATTTCTTGATTCTTTCAGTCTAAATTATTTAGATTAATAAGATGTTTCCAAGGTCTGTGCATGTGTTTCATCTTTTTTTAAAATTATTCAATTTATTGGGGTGACATTGATATCAATTACATTGTTTCCAGGTGTACAATTCTACATTACATTGTCTATACATCTCATTATGTGCTCACCACCCAGAATCAGCTCACTTTCCATCACCATATATTTGATTACCCGTCCCTACCATCCCCACCCCCCCAGATCTCCCACACACCTCCCCTCTTACCCTCAGGTAACTACTAAACTAATGACTGTGTCCATGAGTTTTTGTTTCTTTGTTACTTTTAGTTTCATATTTCACCTATAAGTGAGGTCATATGTTTCTTGATTCTTTCATTCTGACTTATTTTGTTTAATAAGATGTTTTCAAGGTTCACCCATGTTGTCACAAATGGCTGTATTTCATCTTTTCCTATTGCTGAGTAGTAAGTATTCCATTGTATAAATGTACCACAACTTCTTTATCCAGTCATCTCTTAGAGGACACTGGTTGATACCAAAGCTTGGCCAACGTGAACAGTGCTGCAATGAACATTGGGGTACATACATGTTTGCGGATTAAGGTTTTCAGGTTTTTTGGGTAGACACTCAGGAGAGGGATTGCTGGGTCATATGGCAATTCCATTCCTAGTTTTTTGAGGAATCTCCACACTGCCTTCCACAGTGGTTGTACCAATTTACATTCCCACCAGCAGTGTATGAGGGTTCCTTTTTGTCCACAGCCTCTCCAGCACTTGTTATTCCTTATCTTGTTGATTATAGCCATTCTAACAGGTGTGAGGTGGTATCTCATTGTGGTTTTAATTTGCATTTCCCTAATTGCTAGTGATGTTGAGCATTTTTTCGTGTATCTGTTGGCTGTCTTCAGGAGAGAAGTATCTGTTTAGGTCTTCTACCTATTTTTTAATTGGATTATTTGGTTTTTTGTTGTTGAATTGTATGAGTTCTTTATATTTCATCTTTGCTTAATGCTGAGTAGTATTCCATTGTATAAATGTACCACAACTTCTTTATCCAGTCATCAATCAAAGGACACTTTGGTTGTTTCCACGACTTGGCCACTGTGAACAGTGCTGCGATGAACATTCGGGTACATACATCTTTGTGGATTGAGGTTTTGGGGATTTTTGAGTAGATACCCAGGAGAGGAATTGCTGGGCCATATGGCAATTCCATTTCTAATTTTTTTTTAAAGATTTATTTATTGTTTTTGACAGAGAGAGAGAGAGAGATACAGTCAGAGACAGAGAGAAGGGGGAGGGCCCAGAACAGTCTCCATAGTTGCACATCATTGGTTTTTCCACATAGTTTCATTTCACAGGTGGGCGGGGCTGCACAGGGCAGGAACTGGGCCGGGGTCTCACCCCAGTGAGAACTGAACTGGGGGCACTCCCCAGTTCAGCATATGGGTTCGCACAGGCTGGGGCCAGGATTTGATCCTCAGTCCCCGGGGCTGCAAAGTGAGCGCTCAACCCACTGAGCTATCCCGGCTTCCCCCATTTCTAATTTTTTGAGGAATCCCTATAATGCCTTCCATAGTGGTTGTACTAGTTTAGATTCCCACCAGCAGTGTATGAGGCTTCCTTTTTCTCCACAGCCTCTCCAGCACTTATTGTTCCTTGTCTTCTTGATTATAGCCATTCTAACAGGTGTGAGGTGGTATCTCATTGTGGTTTTTATTTGCATTTCCCTAATTGCTAGTGATGTTGAGCATTTTCTCAAGTATCTGTTGGCTGTATGTCTTCAGGGGAAAAGTGTCTGTTTAGGTCTTCTGCCCATTTTTTAATTGAATCGTTTGTTTTTTTGTTGTCAAGTTGTATGAGTTCTTTACATATTTTTTTATAATAGCCCCTTATTAGAAGCATTGTTTGCAAATATTATCTTGCATTTGGTTCATTTCCATTTTACTTTGTTGATGGTGTCCTTTGCTGTGTAGAAGCTTTTTAGTTTGATATAATCCCATTCATTTATTTTTGCTTTTACTTCCCTTGCCGTTGGGATCAAGTTCATAAAGTGCTCTCTGAGCCCAAGGTCTGTAAGTTTAATACCGATGTTTTCTTCTAGCCACTTTATTGTTTGAGGTCTTATGTGGAGGTCTTTAATCCACTTTGAGTTAATATTGGTATGTGGTGACAGTTCACGGTCCAGATGCATTCTTTTGCACGTGTTTTTCAATTTTTCCAGCACTGTTTACTGAAGAGGCTTTCTTTTTTTCATTGTATATTTTTTGCTCTTTTGTCAAAGATTATCTGTCTATATATTTGTGCGTTTATTTCTGGGTTTTTGATTCCACTCCATTGGTCTGTATGTCTGTTTCTCTGATAATACCAAGCTGTTTTGATTATTGATGCTTTGTAGTATAGACTAAAGTCAAGGAGTGTGATGCCTCCAGCCTTATTCTTTTTTCAGAGGATTGCTTTGGTGATTTGGGGTCTTTTGTGGTTCCATATGAATGTGATAAAAAAAAATTTTTATCTATTTTTTGAAATAATATCTGTGGGAGTTTGATGGGAATTGCAGTAACTCTGTATATTGCTTTGGGTAATATGGCCATTTTAACTTTGATGATTCTTCCAATCCATGAACATGGAATATCCTTCCATTTCTGTGTATCATCTTCAATTTCTTTTAATAGTGCTGTGTAGTTTTCCGTGTATAATTCCTTCACATTCTTTGTTAAGTTTATTCCTAAGTATTTTATTCTTTTTGTTATGTTTGCAAACCGTATCATTTTTGCATTTCTTTTTCTGAAGTTTTGTTCTTTGTATATAAAAATGGTGTGGATTTTCGTAGGTCGATTTTGTGTCCTGCAACTTTACTATATTCATTTATTATTTGTAACAGTGTTCTGGTGGAGTCTTTAGGGTTTTCTATATAAAGGATAATGTCATGTGCAAAAAGCGACAGTTTAAATTTTTTGTTCCCAATTTGGATGCCTTTTATTTCTTTTCCCTGCGTAATGGCTCTGGCTAAAACTTCCAGCACTACATCGAATGGCAGTGGTGACAGGGCACATCCCTCTCTTGGTCCTGATTTTAAAATATATTTTTATTTATATATTTATTCTGACAGAGAGAGAGAGAGAGAGAGAGCGAGAGAGAGAGAGATACAGAGACAGAGAGAGAACTGAACTGGGGGAGCTTGCAGTTCAGCATATGGTTTTGCACGGGCTGGAGCTGGGATTTGATCCCTGGTCCTCGGCACTGCAAAGTGAGGGCTTAACCCACTGAGCTATCCAGGCTTCCCCTTGTTCCTGATTTTAGAAGAGAGGTTTTAGTTTTTCCCCATTCAGTATGACATTCGCTGAGGATTTGTCATATATGTCTTTTATTATATTGGGGTACTTTTCTTTTAGACCCATTTTATTAAGTGTTTTGATCATAAATGGATGTTGTGTCTTCTCAAATGCTTTTTCTGCATCAATTGATGTAATCATATGGTTTTTATCTGTTATTTTGTTATGTGGTGTATCATATTGATCAATTTGAATATGTTGAAGCATCAAGTGGGATGAATCCCACTTGATCGTGATGTATAATTTTTTTAACACATTGGTGTATTCTATTTGCTAGTATTTGTTTAGGATTTTTGCATCAGTGTTCATCAGAGATATTACGTAGTCTATAGTTTTCTTTTTTTGTGATATCCTTGCCAGGCTTTGGTATTAGGGTAATGTTGGCCTCATAGAATGAGTTGGGAAGTA
>PVKE010043601.1:0-13311 GCA_004027555.1 Craseonycteris thonglongyai | reverse complement strand
ACCGAGGATCGAATCCCGGCTCCGGCCCAGGCAGGACCCACATGCTGAACTGGGGAGTTCCCACAGTTCGGTTCTCTAACTGTCTCTGTCTCTGTCTCTCTCTCTATCTGTCAAAAAGTAAAATAGAAATAACTATGCACTGAAGACAAAAAGATAATTTCTCTCTATAAATGTGAAAAGATAAAAAAAAAAAAAGAAAGGTGAGTTTGTAATGTCTTCCAAAACTCAGCATAAAAAGTGTTGTATCTCTTGCACCACTGTTCTCCATTGCTGCTTATAATGAAGAGTTGATACTGTTAAAATTAATGTCATCATATATACCAAACTGAAATAAGTCAGTACTTCATTTTTTATTTAGGAAAACGAAATTCTGGGTTCATCTTGACAATACATTGTATTACTTTAAAAGAAACTCTAGTAATACAAAAACAGGTAAAATATGTTTCAAATAGATTAGGTATCTTTTCCTAAAACATACTTAATGCATAAATCCCCAAAACAAACTGATGGTTCTTCCAAAACCATTAGAAACATTTAAAACTGTAAGCACAATTTTATCTTTTTGAAAGTCATCCTGCAACTATCACGTCAATGTAGCAAATTACTCTTACCTCTATAGGACAATTATGTGATGCTTGCATCATGTAGAAAATACAGACTACAAGAATCTACAATTTCTAAAACTATACTGAATATAGGGTTCCTCCGTGTTACATAAATTTAGAGAACAAACATAATGTAGCCCTACCATATGGCTCTGTTTAATAACACTAGCTTCAATTACTCAGAGCATTATTAAGTTTCATTTATCAAGCAGTTCAGAGCTTGGCTCAAAGAAAAAAGAACATGTTTGTTTTATAAATGAATAACTCCCATAGGTAGGAAAGGGGGAAGTTGATATATAATTCTGATAATATACAATTTATGACAATGACAGAACAATATCCAATATATTATAATTAATCTAAATTCTGATTGAACATTTTCCTCTCCCTTCATGAAAATATAAATGAAATTTAACAAAGCTCCACCAAAACTGAGTACAAATTTTAACATCTTTACCAAAGGTAAACTATTTGCTGCAAATTAATAAATGTTAATATATTTTAATGTAATTAATATGTTCTGGAATCTGAAACAATGACTTGTTTCTATAAAAATGGTGTTCCAAAATTGCTTTTCCTTTTCCTAAACTTAATTCCTACAATTTTCTGTGGAGCAATACAAGAAGTGTCTTGGTAAACAATGAAAATGTTTCATAAATAACAAAAAAGTATTTATCCTCAAAAATACAGGTAACAGAATTTGTTAAGTATTCAGCAAGACTGCAAGTACCTAAATGGTAAGGTTTGAGGCAGGAGTGGACTGGATTAAAAATCAGGGGAATTTCCAATCATGAAAAGCATCTAGAATTCTGCTAGTCACAGATCTCCAACCCTGAGAACTTGCTAGTATCATTACTTTGATGCTTAAACATGAGTAGGACTACCCAAACTTCAAGCAGGCCTTGTTTGTGTGTTGGAATTTTTGTGTTTTTTTTTCCATAACATATAAATAGTTCACAACATGCTGCCTGACATAATACATATTTTAAAAGGTAAAAGTTACTCCTTCCAAGGCCTATCCCTTATCCAGATGACTTCAATTATATTCCGTGAAAACAACAGTAGTAAGGGGGAAACAGAAGCCCCTGAACTGAACTCTTCTATCAAGAAGACAATGACAAATTTGCTGCAGCCAAAGAATGTTTAGTGCTCCTTGTGAGCTGTCACGGGAGATGGAAAGCTACACCAGGGCAAGGTCTGTGCAGAAAAGGAAACAGGTCTGGGGACAGCACGCGCGCGCACGCACGCACGCACGCACACCCACACACATATACACACACACACAAGCAAGCTTCTTCCGACCTATAGCAGAAACTTGGCATCTTTCACTGCTACTTGCACCGTGACAATTTACAACCTGGTAACACCTTCCAATTAGGAACGTCCTAGCCTTTTTACAGACGAAAAATTAAACTGCTTCCCACAACCAGACACTGGCGCCTGTTACTGAGAACCCCACCGTGAATCAAACCTCCAGTTTCGCTACTGAACCTGAAGAGCCAGCGATCACGCTTCCCTACAGCAGAGAGGGGAGGAGCCCACCCTGCTCTTCTGGGAGTGGAACGGGAAACAGGACAGGGGCAAAGGACTGAGCACAGAGGCGTGAATAGCGAGCGTCCAAGCAGAATGGACTCAGTGCACCGGTGGGTAAGAGACAGACAGTGGCGGCCACGCGGAAGCCAGGGTGCAGGCTGCAAAGCGGGGTCCCCGGGCTGCGGAAGCCATCCCCCGCGTCTCGCCCCGCAAGGGCGTGCACGTCAGGCACACCCCCCGCCCCGGTCCGCGGCTCTCCGCGAGTCCCTTCCCGGAGGACACACGCCCGCAGCAGCGCGCACACGCCCCTCGGGCCAGCAGGACAACATACCCAGTAACACGCAGAGCACATCAAGGGCCACGTACGGCAGCCGCGTCTTGTCAAACATGGTCTCGGCCGGGGCGGCCCTGCGCGGGCGGCAGGAGGCACCGGATCCACGGGTCCCGGCCAGGGGCTGGCGACGGCTCCAAGCTGCAGCTCCTCCCAGTAAGGGAGAGCAGCCGAGGGCGAACAGGGGCCGGGCGGCGCTCTAACGGCCAGCAATGGCGCCCCGGACCCCTCCCCTCGCAGGTCCCTCAACCTCTCGGTCGAGGCCGAGACACTTGCGTATCGGCCGCGACTGCTCCGTGGCCTCAGGCCCTCCTCGGCCAGCCCTGGCCTGCTCAGGTTGCTCTTTGGCCGTATCCCGGCCCCCTCTCCAACGGGCGGGGCGCGCGGACTCGTGTTTTAAGGATGGGGACCGATAGGGAGGAGGAACGCGGGCTCGGCCCCTCCCGCTGGGAAGCGCGGGACCCGCCAGCAGACCGCCCCGCGAACTGAGCTAAAACGGCCGAGGAGGGGCGACCAGTGAGTGGCGACGGGGCGGGACCAGGGCGAGAACCCCACGCCTGGCCGCTCCAGCCAATCAGCGCCGCGGGCCCCGCCCCAGCCGACCTGCGGGGCCCGCCCCTTGTGGGACGACAAGCGGAGTCGGTGGGCAACGTGGGGGTTCTCTCGTGCGGTCCGGGGACATTCCGTCGACCCGCATTTCTCTGATAGTAGCTGAATACGGCTTAGCTGGCAACCGCCGCCGGTCTTTACTGCCTCGTTGGGAGAGCTCGGCGCCCGACCCACGATCCCAGAGCTCCTGGCTGCCTGCCAGCTCTCGTAATCTGTAGGGATTGAGTAATAAAGACGTGAGGAGCAGACAGTGACAGAGCCTCTCCTTGTACAAACTTTAGTTAGGCTCTCTGAGCGCTCCACTTACCTAGGCCTTCAAGTTTAGCTTGGCTGAACCCAGCATTAGCGTGAAATCTGCTAAATTATCCCACACCCTTGGTATCTGATTATCTTTGATACGCGATCAAATTTCTTATCCTCCGCCTTTAAAATTGAAGCACCCTCTCCTCTTACCTAGTTTTCTCTTAGTAAGTTCCTGTCCACTGACCCTTCATTCTGCTTGTTTGTTGGCAGTAAATTCCCAGCTCTCTTTGCTGTCTTCCAGAATTGAGAACAATTTCTCCTATTGCAATAGTCTTGAAAAGTCTTCCTCACCCTTTCAACAAGCAGCAATAGTTTTTCTTTAACAGCAGTGAGCAATCCCTGGCTCTGAGAGCACCCTAATGAAGATTTAATAATCGCAGTTTCCTGTAAAATCGTGATGTTGATAATCCCTGTGCTGTGTTATAATCAAGAAGTGGTGAACCTGGAAAAATAATATGAAGCTGTTTTATAAAAAACGTTTATAAACGTTCTACAGATGTTAACTATTCGTATTCTTTATCTTATGCAAACATGTAAGATGCAAATTGAAAACTACTACTTGCAAAACTTTTCTTGTGAAATATCTGGGAAACCAATATAGAGATAATATTACTCTCAGGGAGTCTGAAGATACAGTATCATACAATACCTCAAAAGAAAAAAAAAGTTTGTTCTTGGGGCCTGTATTTTTCTCTCAAATATAGGCATCAAACAAAAGCAGAGTGGGCTTGGGAAGCATAGTCCTGAAAACTCCCTGTAAAAGAGAGAAACTAACTTTCCTCTTTCATTATTAAGCAGTTTGAAAAGGAGACAATAATCTACATTCTCGATTTTCACTTTCTCTTCAAATACTTCTGTATTCTCCCTACTGTTCCCACTCTTCTACTTGCACTGTTCTTTATAATATTATTGGTAAGTCTCCCTCTCTGTGTTATAATAGTGCTTCTTGTCGCAACTACTTATTTATTCAGAAAGTATCTGCAAAGTAATAAAAATAAATTTCCTTAGAGTATTTGTATTTGTATGTGTCTATGCCCTTTCTCCCCAACTGGACTGAAGGAAATGTAGTTTTCATTATAATCAAATAACATTATGAAACTATGAGGGTGGGCTGATAAATTTTACCTCCACTTAAATAGAAAATGAGTGAAAAAGACATTTTAATAAAAGAAAGAAATATACCTACACCATTTATTTTCAAAGCTGCATAATTATTTTCCTACAAAATCACCACACACTTCAGTACACTTCTGCAATCTTGATGATGCTGATCACATGCAGTCATAGGTCTTCCATTTCGTGATTTTTCACTCAAATTTGCTTGCCCCACTTAATTGTCTTTGAACCTCCTTACCCAGTGTCTCACTGTACTCACATCAACACGCTCATTACCATAAATGGCTTGCATTCATCTGTGAATTTCAACTGGAAGAAATTTTTCCACTGTTAAGAATTCAATTACAGCACACTGATTGAGCCAAACATCTGAATACTCTTCTATTTCTATGTGCACTGGGTGAAAAATGTAAGCATCTTTGTGTGCAAGGTATGGTGATGGAGGGGAGATACCATATGACTACACAGAATCAATTATATTCAGATACGTTTAATGTAACAAAAAAATCTTACAAATGTTATGAGAACACCCTTGTAAAACCAATAAATAATGTAAATATCTGGTTTTCTACTATACTTGCCTCCTCCCTTAAAAAGAACAAAAAAAACTCACAATATTGTGTGTTGTACTTCTTTTAAAACTCATGGCCAAAGCCATTTGTTCCTTACCTTATTAAAGTTTTATGTATTATTTAATAGATAAATATATATAACATAAGTAATGAAGCATAGTAATTTTGAAATGAATTCACTAAATTTAATATATAAAGCATCAATATTGTTGAATCTACCTGTGTGTTCTAGCCCTTTCTTACTCCCTGCTTCAGGAGAGGTGACCACTATCCTGAATTTTGTATTTACCTCTTCCTTGTTTTGTGATTTCTTTTTGGAAAAACACATAACCACATGTGTATGTAGCTTTAAAAATATATATCATTTAGCCTTCTTGTTTTTTAGCTTTTAAACATTATGCCAAAATAGTCATGGGGGTGTAAAGTAAAGCATAGGAAATATTGATTATTAAATAGTCAATAATGTAGTAAGAACTATGTATATAGTGCCAGGTGGGTACTAGACTTCTCAGGGGAGTCACTTCTTAAATTATATAAATATGTCTAACCACTATGCTGTCTACCTGAAATTAATATAAAATAATATTGAATGTCAACTCTAATTAAGTATGTTTTAAAAGGAGGTAAAAAGCATTAAGGGGAATAAGAGGTCCAAATTTCCAGGTATATAACAAATAAGTGATGGTATTGTAATATACAACATGGAGAATATGGGCAATAATGTGATAGCACGGTGCGGTGTCAGACAGTTGCTGGACTTAGCATGGCAGTCATTTCTTGAGGTATAGAAATGTTGAGTAACTATGGTGTATACCTGAAACTAATATAATGTTGTATGTTAGCAATATTTTAAATAACAGTCTTAAAAAAAATTTCACACACACAAAATCATGCCATATATATTGTCTTCTGCCCTTGATTTTTTTCACTCAAAATTATATTTATTACATTAATGTTGCTGCAATAGTTGTAAGGTCTATTTGTTCTTCTGACCATAAGTATCTGAGTTACCGGCGTATAAGACGACCGGGCGTATAAGACGACCCCCTAATTTTACAGTTAAAACATAGGTTTAGGCCTATATTCGCTGTATAAGACTACCCCCCGCTTCCCCCACTTCTTAAGGGAAAAACCCGGGGGGGTAGTCTTATACAGCGAATATAGGCCTAAACCTATGTTTTAACTGTAAAATTAGGGGGTCGTCTTATACACCCGGTCATCTTATACGCCGGAAAATACGGTATTTTCATTTTTGCTGTTACAAAAAAATGCTGCTGTTAATATTGTGTGAATATGTAGCTGTAGGACTGCTGCATGGTAGAGTAGGCCCACATCCAGCTTCACTAGACAATCCCAGATTGTATTCCTAAAGGGTTATATACCATTTTACCATATCCACACCAATGATGGCTAAGACTCCACATTTTCATCAACACTTATTTTTGAGATTTTTTAATTCTTTCTAATTTAGTGGGTATAATGTATATCTCATTATAGTCTTACTATGCATTTCCCTGATCAATAACATAGCTGGGCATCTTTTTCTGAATTGAATCACCAAAAATGTTTCTTTTTCTGTCACTTGTCTATTCACATCCTTTGCCTATTTTTCTATTGGGTTGTTTATCTTAGTTTTATCAATGTGTAGAAGTTCTTTATATACTCTCAATAGTAATTCTTTGTGTTGTATATTTTTTCTCCCAATATGAGTCTTTTGATTTCACTTCCTTTATATGTAGCTATGTGACAGAATTCTTGTAAATGTAATGTAAGCAGAAGTCTACTGACAGGTTTCTGTGAAAGTTTTTACTTTTTTGACCAAAGGAAAAGACTGTCTACTTTTCCTTTCTACCTTCCTTGTACATGGACATGATATTAAAGCTAAAACAGCTATCTTTGTGATAATGAAGGAAAAGGACAAGAAGTCACTGCTCTTTCTAATGTGGAGCTACTAAAACAACTAGCAACTGGCTACCTCCACATTTCCTCACATCTGAGAAATTTTTTTTTTTGCTTAAGACTCACATATTCACAACTGATACAAGGCTTAAGAGTATTTTGAATGCTATTACTAAGAAATTATGAGTCATATTTTCCTAAAAAAATCTTTTTTTTTTAAGATTTATTTTTTATTGTTTTTGACAGAGGGAGAGAGATACAGAGACAGAGACAGAGAGAAGGGGGAGGGCCCAGAACAGTCTCCCTAGTTGCACATCATTGGTTTTTTCCACATGGTTTCATTCCACGGGTGGGTGTGGGACTGCACAGGGCAGGAACTGGGCTGGGGTCTCACCCCGGTGAGAGCTGAACTGGGGGCACTCCCCAGTTTAGCATATGGGTCTACATGGGCTGGGGCCGGGATTTGATCCTCAGTCTCTGGGGCTGCAAAGTAAGCGCTTAACCCACTGAGCCATCCTGGCTTCCCCAAGAAAATCTTTTATTTGCACTAACTTACTTGAATTTCTCGTCCTGGAAACTACAAAGCCCTGAGTAAAACAATTTGGGTGAATAAAAAAGGGTGCTGAGGGAGAATAGACTTTGAAGATTGAAGAATTATTTGAGCATAGTGGCAAAACAAATGACATATTCTGAAGTACTTGAGTAAGATAAGCTGTGAAAAAAGGAACCCACATTGAGCATTGTAGAAGGTAAGGTTCTAGGAAGGTAGGTTTGTAGCTAGAAAGTATGTCTGCAGGCAAAGGAAAATGGCTGAAAATACATAGTGACTTTTTTTTTTTTAAGATTTATTTATTGTTTCTGACACAGAGAGAGATACAGAGTCAGAGACAGAGAGAAGCGGGGAGGGCCCAGAACAGTCTCCATAGTTGCATATCATTGGTTTTTCCACATAGTTTCATTCCACAGGTGGGCGGGGCTGCACAGGGCAGGAACTGGGCCGGGGTCTCGCCCTGGTGAGAACTGAACTGGGGGCACTCCCCAGTTCAGCATATGGGTCAGCACGGGCCGGGGCTGGGATTTGATCCTCGGTCCCCGGGGCTGCAAAGTGAGCCCCTAACCCACTGAGCCATCCCGGCTTCCCCTACATAGTGACTTATTGAAGACAGCCATTTAAAACAAGTACTGTAATCTAGTAGTAAGAGGAAGTCATAATATCTGCAGGAGGCTGTAAACTAGATATGAATATACCTTATTTGAAACCAGATTAGTTTAAAGTCCTTTTCTCTGTGTATTTCCATTTTGTTAGCTTTAATCTTTCTAAAATTTTATTTATGGTTTCCAGTTCTTTTTCCGCCTTTGGCTTAGGGTATTAAGAGGAAAGTCTTCCACTAACACTTGACCCAATCTACAAATGTGATTATGTTGCACGAGTTAGTGAAAAACCACAGAAAGGAAGTAAATTTCTGGGATTAGAGATGGGGCCCTCATGGATGGACAACCTAGCTCCACCAAGATAGTGTTCTTCCACCAACACTTTCCTTCAGTGTCAAACTGGAGGGCTTGAATTTTATGTTGTTTCTTAGGAAGACAACATTTTCTTAAATAGGATTACCGTATTGTAATAATTAAATATAGTGGATGCCCCGGCCCATGCAGACCCATATGCTGAATTAGGGTGTGCCCCCAGTTCAGTTCTCACTGTCAAGCTTCCCATGTGGGAGGCCCCTGGCTTGCAGGGGCATGCCTTCATGCAGGAGGCCCCCAGCCCGGTTCCTGCCCTGTGCAGCCCCCTCACCTGCCTGTGGCATGAATCTATGTAGAAAACCAATGATGTGCAACTATGAAGACTGCTCAGGGCCCTCCCAACTTCTCTCTGTCTCTCTCTCTCTGTTAAATAAAAATAAATCTTTAAAAAAGTAATTAAATACAAAAGTGTAGGTACAATTGTGTAGCAAATGTCTGGTTTAACACAATATGTATATTTAAAGATTTCTGTGAATCCACATCTGCTTCTCTACCGCCCACTCAAGCCAATACCTACCATGGTTCCCTAATCCACGGAAACAATGGGGCTGGTCTGGTGTGACTTGTTCTTAGTAAATCCACACCGGGCCCTGGGGATCACCACTTCCTTTCTGTAGGATGCTCAGAAATTATTTCTTTTCTTTTTTTTTTTTTTTAAGATTTATTTGTATTGTTTTTGACAGAGAGAGAGACAGACAGAGAGAGACAAAGAAGGAGGAGGGCCCAGAGTAGTCTCCAAAGTTGACAGCATTAGTTTTCCATATAGTTTCACTCCACAGGTGGGCGGGGCTGCACAGGGCAGGAACTGGGCCGGGGTCTCACCCCAGTGAGAACTGAACGGGGACACTCCCCAGTTCAGCATATGGGTCCGCATGGGCCAGGCCGGGATTTGATCTTTGGTCTCTGGGGCTGTAAAGTGAGCGCTTACCCCACTGAGCCATCCCGGCTTCCCCAGAAATTACTTTTTTAACAATCTCTTAAAAATAAATATCACCGGGGAAGCCGGGATGGCTCAGTGGGTTAGGCGCTCACTTTGCAGCCCTGGGGACGGAGGATCAAATCCCGGCCCTGGCCCATGCGGACCCATATGCTGAACTGGGGAGTGCCCCCGTTCAGTTCTCACTGGGGTGAGACCCCGGCCCAGTTCCTGCCCTGTGCAGCCCTGCACCCACCTGTGGAATGAAACGATTTGGAAAAACCAGTGATGTGCAACTATGGAGACTGTTCTGGGCCCTCCTCCTTCTCTCTATCTCTGTCTCTGTATCTCTCTCTCTCTGTTCAAAAACAATAAAACAATAAAAAAATAAAAATAAATATCACCAAAGATATGAAAGTTAATTACCTATAAAATATCTTAAAGACATCACATATATATTTTTTATTAGAAAATATTGGATAAGATTGCTAGTCATTTACAGATCTTTAATTGGAATCAACCTTCTTCATCTGTTTTAGAAATCACAATAAAATTTGCCCTTTTCTCATCATCAATTTCTGTTTGAACACAGTTCTGTTCACAACTCCCAGTTTGAAATCTTCTCACATTGTACTTGTTCCTCTCCAAAACCGCATCCCTATAGTGATATGACTAGTTAACTGATTCCTTAAATAAAAGGAGGAGGCCTTCCTTCTTCAGCATTGTATTCCCAGCTCCTGGAATTGTACTTGGCACAATAAAATCACAAGCATTTTTTAAAAATCACTTGAATAAGTAAATGAATGAGAAGAAGAAAAGTAAGTAAGAGTTCAGGATAGTGTCAAGCTTTGTCCCCACCCTTTTCTGTTGCTGTTATTCTAGCTCCCTCACTTTCCAAATTTAAGCTTGTTCTGGGTGGAGGTGGAAAGTAGGGTTTATTTTCCTGTCACTGTTCTTATAGTTTCATGACACTATGTGGACCTTTTTTGTGTGTCCTCAAGTGGATCTATCTCTTTCTAAGTGACTATATAATCAAATACTCCTAGTTTGACTACAAAGGACTGAAACTTACAGTCCCTCCCTGCTTTTCTTCCACATGTAAGATCAGAGCCACCTTCCCTTTCAGCTTCTCACATCATGAATTTCATTTAACTTTCCTTTAGATTTTTAAAATGTTGCCTTTGTAAATTCTATGGCAATGCTACTCAAACTTTGCAGATTAGAATCATCTGGAATATTGGTTAAACATACAAGTGCCTGGTGTCATCCTTAGAGATTTTAATTCTATAGTGAAGATTTAGGTTGGAACCCAAGCATTGTTTTGTTATCATGTTTAACAAATGCCCAGGAGATTCTGATGCCCATCAGAATTTGAAAACCTTAGGTCTAGTCAGCTCCCATTTTCCCTCTCCAGACAAAATTTTAAAATATAATCACTTTCTCTAAAGTGATTGCTACACATTAGGATTGCAGTACAACAAAATATTTGTAATTAAAAACCTGGGCTCAGGAATCAAGCTCACTGGGAAACCTTGAGCAAATTACTTAAAACTTTCTGTGCACTGGTTTCCTAACTTGTAAGATGAGAATGATGATAATAGTATCTTCCACATAGGTTTGTTGTGAGGGTTAAAGTAAATGATATGTCTAGAACACTTAGTGCCATGGCACATAGTAGGTGCTCAATAAATGTTGGACATTATTATTTAAAGACTCCTGTCACTTCCTCATCAGAACTAGTTTGACGGTGTGTCCTATTAACCTTGGCCTAAGATAGTATTCAGGTGCCTACTAAACCTTTTGTAATTGTATGTTAAATCCTATGTTTATACATTTTACTGTGAAATGAATCTTTAGATGGCTCTTCCCAGATTCTCAAAAGTGGTCTGCTGCTCAAATAGAGCCCCTCACTGGCAATGTCTGCATCACCTGAGGCTTCTCAGAAAGGCTGATTTGGACTCCATTCCAGATTGACTCTAAATCTGCATTTTAACAAGATCCCAAGTGATCCCTATGCATATTAACATTTGAGAAGCACTGCTCCAGAAAATTTCCCAGTTTCCTTATTAACGAGAATCACCCGATATGTTTGTCTGTTTATTTATTTATTTAAAAGATCTTATTTATTTATTTATTTATTTATTTATTTATTTATTTATTTGACAGAGCCAGAGAGAGACAGAGAGAAGAGGGAGGGTCCAGAGCTGTCTCCATAGTTGTACATCATCAGTTTTCAACATGCATTTTGTTCCACACAGGTGGGGGGGGCGGGGCTGCAGGGCAGGAACTGGGCTGGGGTCCTCCTGCATGGAAAGCACACCCCAGTTCAGCATATGGGTCTGCAGGGGCCAGGGCTGGGATTCAATCTTCAGTCCCTGGGGCTGCAAAGCGAGAGCTCAACCTGCTGAGCCATCCAGGCTTCCCTGATATGTTTACTAAATATGCAGATTATCTGGTGTCGTTCTTGGAAATTCTGAGTCATTAAATCTGGTCAATTTTAAAAATTCCTCTGGGTTATTCTTATTTAGGGAGGAAATACTACTCTCAAAGACGAAGCTATCAGCCAGTCAAGTGAAGAATTTGTCCGATAATGTATTTGTAGCTGTGAATGAGCCTTTCTGAAGCAGCCTCTTTCTCCTTTTCATACAGGAGAGAGAAGCTGGTATTTAGATTGCTTCAAATCCTAAATGCTTTTCAGTTACTATTCAAGTGAATCTTTGTGATAAATCACTGTTTTCTCTAGCAAGCTTGAGTCTGTATACCTAGCTATAAAGAATGCCTAACACAATATCACTAATTACATTGGGTTGTTGTTTTTTTTAAGATTTATTTTTATTACTTTTGACAGAGAGAGAGATACAGAGACAGAGAGAAGGGGGAGGTCCCAGAACAGTCTCTATAGTTGCACATCATCGGTTTTTCCACATAGTTTGATTCCACAGGTGGGTGTGGGGCTGCACAGGGCAGGAACTGGGCCTGGATCTCTCCCCGGTGAGAATCAAACTGGGGGCACTCCCCAGTTCAGCATGTGGGTCCGCACGGGCCGGGGCTGGGATTCGATTCTCGGAACCTGGGGCTGCAAATGAGCGCTTAAACCACTGAGCCATCCCGGCTTCCCCACATTGGTATTTTTTAAAGTGCAATATTTGAGACATATAGAAGAAAAATTGTAATGTGTAAATTGTAAATCATAGCGAAATAAACACCCAGGATTCACTACTCTTTAACATAAGAGCTAAAACATTTCTGATATTGTTGAAATTACTTAAGTATCCCTGACCAATTCTATAATCCAGCATGCTCCATTTTTCACCCCCACTAACGAAGAGGTGATTACATTCTAAATTTGTCTTTATCATTGCCTTTATTTAAGATAAAATTGTGGCGTTACCACATATTTATCCCTAGTCAATATTTTGCATACTTTGAGGTTTATAAAAACAGTATCATACCACTTACAATAATAAGTGAGGATTTGCTTTTTCACTCCCATCATTTCTAATGCTTATTCATGTTGTTTCCTGTTGCTACAGATCAGTTCTTTTTACTGATGTATACATTTCTGTTTTTGTGAATATACCACTCTTTATTTATTCACCTATCAATAGACATCGAGGTGGTTTCCTCTGGACCTTTAAAATGCATACAAAAACTGTATCTATGAACAGCCTTGTATATGTTTCCTGGTGCACTTAGGTAGGAGTATCTAGAGCAGGGGTGGCCAACTTTTCTGTATATAAGATCTACTTTTTATCTTAAAAGTGTGTCGCGATCGACTTGTTGTCATAGGCGTAG
This sequence comes from Craseonycteris thonglongyai, assembly GCA_004027555.1. Classification (NCBI taxonomy): domain Eukaryota; kingdom Metazoa; phylum Chordata; class Mammalia; order Chiroptera; family Craseonycteridae; genus Craseonycteris; species Craseonycteris thonglongyai. The sequence continues at coordinate 108 of PVKE010043601.1, read as the reverse complement.
TCTAAGGGGGAAGAAGGGGTGTGAAATGCATACTATGTTTATACACTGTGTTTCAGTATAAGGTGCATTCCAGCGAGGTATGGGTAGATAAGTAAAATATATGTTCAA
>PVKE010043600.1:0-13311 GCA_004027555.1 Craseonycteris thonglongyai | reverse complement strand
AGGTTATTACTGATTCAAAAGGGGAGATAAAGGTCTTCAATGAAAAGTCAGGTGGCTGAGAAAGACAGAAATACCACTGGACTTGCTTTCGTAATTTCATTCAGAGACTGTTCAAAGGCATTCACCATGCTGTTCTGTACTGGCAATTTGTGCCGCACAATCCTACTACAATTTTCTCAGTCACTCTTGAAATACCTCCTCTACTCCTCTCTCACAGTCATTTATTTTCCTTCCAGCATCCAGCAAGGTGCACCCCCTAGGTGATGGGTCCTGCTTGAGAGTGAGCAATGGAAGAGATCTACCCCTGGGCCTTCTGGGCCAATCCACGCATATTCTCAATGAGGATTTAATGGCTCTGTGATAGCATCAGCAATTTATTAATGGTACGTAGAGAGTAGATAGTGCTGGTGAAGTTCCATGTATTTAGCATTTGATTTAGTGCAGAAATTTGTAGAAGTAGGCCCATTGTCCAGTCTCATAAGGGCTCATACAACTAGCTTCTTGAGTTACACTTGACAGATAAAGATGTTCTAGTACAGAAAATAGTGCTGAGGTTACTCTTACACTTTTAGTGGAAAATTGCTGTTGCTCCCCCATCCACCCAACACCCATCTCTTCCCATTTTCAGGAACAGGTCTCTGTTTCACCTGGTAATCAATGACTTTTAACCGTGATGGTCTGCAGAGCATGTCCAGGAAGGAGCATATGACCCAGGTCTAGCCAATCAAAGGACCAATAGTTACTGCCCTCAGGGATCAGCTGAGGAATGAGCACAAACCTAAATCGGTCCAATAAAAATAATTTTTTTGTGGAGTTTTCAAGAAAAAAATCTCATCTTCTACTTATCAATCAAGGTTTACTCAGAAAAGCTGATCCCCGCGAACGATGTGCAATAGTACTTCTCCCAGCAATTTAACCAGACACTTCTGTGAGAGCTGGTCAGAGTCCTGCCTGGCTCTTTCTTCTCTGTCTCTGGTGCTGAGTCTTAAGTCGTACCAAGGTCAGGCTAAGTAAAAGAGAAGATGGACAAGAACTGGGCAAGAGTAGGAACAGTTAGAATCTACATTTGTCAGTCTCTGGTACCCACATTGGTCTCTCCCTACAACCTCGCTGCTGTTAGTACCACAGGAGAAATCGTGCTCTTGTTGCAGACTTACACTCACACCTGGCTGGAATTTAGAGGAGAGAAAGGAGGAGAGCCCAGGGAAACTGGAGCTACAGGCCAGGCAGCTGCCCATCCCCACTCCCACCCAAACAAGCTGATTGTGGGGGCAGAATTGGGGCCTGACCTACATCTAGCTTCCAAGAGTCACAATGCCTGCTGCTCCATTATGCTCTTTCAAATCTTCCAAAGATTTCTCCTGTGGCCAACACTAGCCACAAATATTCAGTGGAGAACTCTGGGAAAGTTTCATTTAGCTAAGTTGACACATTTTAAAGCCATGCCAGTCTGAAACTGGAACATGGAAAAATGGGAGGCTGGAGCGGCTCTAGCTATTTTGCCCCATGAAGAGTGAGACCAAATCTGATGGGCTGTTTGTGGAGCCCAAGGATGAAAAAGCAGAGAAGGGTGATAAACAAAGGAGCAATTTGCTCATACTTTTCAAGCCCTGAATCTTGGAATGCCTGAAACTACCCTTGAGTTTTTAGCTGTGAAAGACAATAAATGCTTTGTGCTTAAGCCAGTTTGAAATAAGTTTTCTGCCACCAGCTCCCAGAAGACTGCTAAATGGCAATCTCAATGTGGGGCTGCCGTGTTTGTGCCAGCTAAAGTTTCTTAGTAGTTTTAAAGAGTAGTCATAAATCACATTAAATCAATCCTGGAGAAAACCAAGCAACAGTTCATTTGTATCTTATTGATTAGCTAAGGAGAGAGAATAAAAGGTAGTATTTTCCATTATAAAAAAGAGCAGCACAAAAAGAGGAGGACAAAGCTTCCATTGTCCCTCAATCATCTTCTTTTCTTAGAACATAATCAATCTCTTTCCTATCTCTGACTCATGCTTTCCGAACTTTCCACCATGATGGAAGGGGCCTGGGTGAGCACTGAGTACATATTTCCTGGGAGTAAAAGAGTATATTTTCCTTTCACAGAATGGGCTTTTCTACTATTCCAAGGAGTGGTAGCTAATTGTAGTAAGCCATTTAACATAATGTGTGTGTCAACATGACACCAAATTTGGCAATCCCAAATCTGCTTAGAAAACTGAGCTTAGTGCAACCAGTTTAATGCAACTAGTAATTTCATCATGAATAAAGTTTGGTTCACACCACTAAACACATTTACATGAATATGAATATCTTAAATGTCTCAGTACATTTAAAAGACATGAGGGCTTAAATATAGGGAACATTTAAAATCTGCTTCCAGGCACACAAAAAAGACAGTCTCAAATATCTCTAAGAACAGAAAGAAAAAAAAATTTTAAAAGCAGTGATAGATCTTCCTAGTCACCCACAGGAGAATAATTAAAAAGAGAATTATGGCAGAGGATGGGATATGATACATTAATGTAAAGATGAGGTTGTTCAGCTCATCACCACTCCTCATAGTCACCATCCTTTAAATGTATAACAGCGCTACTCATTGAAAAGAGACCATCTGGCTGCCTTATTAACAAGTGTTCCGTAATCACTTTGTAATTCTACAATGAAAGTGAGGCATGTAGATAGTTCTATTGATCACATTAGTTAAAGACATTTTATTTTCCAAGGGAAGAAAAATTAATTTAACAAGAAGTTTAACAAGTGATGGATGAGTAAAACCAAGACTTTATCCAAAGTGATTTTATAGGAACAAGTACATAATTACACATGTTCACAAAATCATCTCTACACACTGAATACATGTCTCAAATTATTAATCTATTTTTATTCAAGTATGTCCACATTTCAAATGAGACACAGATCTGAATTATTTTAATTCATTTTATAATCAAAATTATTTGTCAGGCTTCTATTTATACATTTTGAAAAAAGTTCACTTTCAATAAATATAAATGGAGCTATGTTATAAAATAATTTGGCTATTTTTCACAATTTGAAAACAATTCCCTGGATGGAATAATATAAAAATTTATTATCTAAAAGTAAGTTTTTCTGGTGTGAAAATGAATCTCATTTCTCTAGAAACGAAGGAAAGTAGAGCAGTAGTTCTCATATTGGTGTCCCTGGACCAGCGGCACCTGTATCACCTCGGAACTTAGAAATGCTAAGTGTCAGTCCCACGCAAGACCAACAAAATCAGAAATTCTCGGGGTGGAGACCAGAAGTTGGTGTTCCTAAAAGTCCTCTAGGTGACTATTTAATTCTGAAGAACTTCTTTGGGTAAACCCCACCTAGCACTAGGGCAACATATGGCCGTGGGAACTTCACTCACTAAGGCAGGCATGTCCAACCTGCAGCCCAACACAAATTCTTAAAACATTATGAGATTTTTTTTTTTTTTGGCAATCTTTTTTTTTTTTTTTAGTTCATCAGCTATGGTTAGTGTTAGTGTATTTTATGTGTGGCCCAAGACAATTCTTCTTCCAATGTGGTCCAGGGAAGCCCAAAGGTTGGATACCACTACACGATATATAGCAGCAAATGGGAGGAAACTTCATATAGAAGAGCAGGGAAGAATTTGCATGTATAAGAAGAGATCTATTTTAATTAGAAAACTTCCAGTGCCATCTTTTTTCATTATTCTCCTTTTCTTTTGTATTGCTTTGAATATGCCTTAAGCATTAAAAAATTACAGAAAATATAATTTACAGTAGCACAGTATGAAAATTCAAGTTTCCAATTACAGCATTGAATAATTTCAAGTGTGTTTTTTGTATTGTATTTTCATATCACATTTTCATTAGCAGTAACATTTCTTAGACGACACCATCCATTAATGTCATGCATTCTGTCCTTCCCAAAACCTAGTAATCCTCAAGTTCAAAACTTCATATGGTATTTTCTATATTACAGGACATAAAAGTGTACTGAATCTATTACTGATATGAACAGTTAATGATGCACGATTGCATGCACCTCTTTAATTGGCCTTCATATTAAGGCTTTAACAGAAGAAACTAGGGAATTGTGGCTTACATAGAAAATGTATGTTGCAAACTGAGCATTGAATTAATGCACCATTAAAGGAAAAGCCTGAGAAACTCAAAGAACCATCTATGCTTTTTCACTTCCAAATGCTTAAAGAAGTTTCAGATTAATGGTTTTTGATACTTTTAATTATGTCAAAGACAGAATTTAAGTACTTTATTAATTCCCTTGATTTGCTGCCAGATATTAAAGCCAATTCATGGTTACTGAGTTAATCCTTTCTTATTATGAAAATCCATTATGGAAAGAAAAATATAAAATTCAGAAAAGTAGAAATGATTTATAAACTATTAGAATAGATTTATAAGAATAAAATATTTGGACATGGGTTTAAAATTCCTCTGAAAAGATTACATGAGTATAAAATATCTTTGTGTGTATTAATATTTAAACTGTTGCTTCATTCTTGAATTACAGAGATCATGTTTGTCATTTGTTAAACTCTTCTTAAACACCCCCAGACAATCGCAACACAAGATGCAATGTGAACTTGAAGTGATTAATCTTACTACCCTAATCAGCTAACAAAATCTCTGTTTTCTCAGTTCTTGAAACTTAGAAAAACCCAGTTATTAATTCCTTACTATCCCTTCCCAAAATTCTCTGGTTTGCTGGCATGTTAATAAGATTCCAAGACTGTTCTAAAGAAAGCAAAATTAGTGTTAAATTGATTGTGTCCTGAACTTACAAAATTTTTTTTCCCTCTCCCTGAATTTATTTTCAACTGTAATAAATTCCATCCTGAATGTGCATACATAAATCTTTGGGCAGGCTGCATGCTCTTATCCTCAAATATAAATAGTGAGAGCCATAAAGCTTGCTCTTAAAACCCTAATTCAAGTTACCATCGCCGGCATACCAAATGCCCCGGGTGAGTGTATTAAAAGCTCTAAAAAGATTCTGGTTTTACTTTTTCACCAAATGGGCCCGTTTTATTCTGGTTCCCTAATCAAAACCCTTATTCAGCTCATCTGCATTGTCTATGAGGGTGTGTCTGTCCTTCCTTCACTCCTATCTTTTAGCCCCTCACTGTGGTTCCCTGCGGCCCTGAGCTCCCCTCCTGCACTGAGTAATTGTCTTCACCCTCCCCAGTCTGGAAGCAATGCCTGATTCTCCTTCAGGCCCATCATTACCTTCCAAGGGAAAACTTACTGGATTCTCCTGATTCAGATAATGCCCCTGCCCCCTATATCTCTATCTCTTGGCATCCCAGCCTCTCCATTGCAGCTATTATTAAAAACACTATTTTACATTTCACTGTTTAATTTCTTATTATTGTGTATTTCTATCACTTAGTAATATGAAGTTGGGGATCATGCTGGGTCCCTCCCCCCCGATTATTAACCTCAAGCATCTGTCACAAAGGAGGAACACTCACTCTATCGATTGAATGACAGTAAATGAATGCCTATCCAAAATACATGAATGCTGGCAGGTGACTAGAGCACTGGACACATGAGGAAGCACAGACCATCTTTCTGTGAACTCTGCCAGCAGTTAGCCTTTATACTGGCCCAAATTCCTATACAATCTTTGTCTTCCAAAAGCTTTATAAAACAGTCTGCAAGTACACATGCATATGCATACATGTCTGCATGAGTATGTGAGCAGGCACACACACAGGTATCAGTGGTTTTCGTGGTGAAAACTGCTTACTGTATTTTAAATCAAATCTTTTTTTAAAACAAGCCCTGTTTTTAAAATCTCTGAGAGTTAAAGAACGACTCTGCACTATGACTGTGAAAAAATAGTGCAGGGTTCGCTAGGATGCAAGATGCTGGGGGAGGTGGTGAAAACTCCAGTTCATGTTTGAAGGCAACAGATTTCTTAAAGATTTATTTTTATTGTTTCCGACAGAGAGAGAGATACAGAAACAGAGAAGGGGGAGGGCCCAGAGTAGTCTCCATAGTTGCACATCATTGGTTTGCCACATAGTTTCATTCCACAGGTGGGTGAGGGGCTGCACAGGGCAGGAACTGGGCCAGGGGTCTCACCCCGGTGAGATCTGAACTGGGGGCACTCCTCAGTTCAGCATATGGGGCCGCACAGACTGGGGCCAGGATTCGATCCTAGGTCCCCGGGACTGCAAAGTGAGCGCTTAACCCACTGAGCCATCCCGGCTTCCCCCAGATTTCTGATAAGTCATATTTTCTTTCTGCCAGTCTTTCAAAAGATGGCAGAAAGGAGCCATGAGCTTCAATTAAAATGAAATAGCTACCATTTTTCTGTAAGTTTAAATATCCATTTTAATTTTTTTCACTATTTTGCTATATAGTCTGGTTGTTTAGAAAAATAGTGCCAGGTCTTACAGAGAGAAAAACCTACTTCACACTAGCAATATAGCCTTGAGCAACTTCTTCACTTCTTAGTTTTTTCACATGAAAAAATGGGAATAATGCTAGCAAACCTCACTGAGAAATAAGAGATCAGGTATTGGAAGCCTGTAGCCCTTTCCTGTCCACAAAATATGTGTCTGCTTCCCCTTTCTCTTTCCCTGCCTCCTGGTAAAACTCCAGTGTTCACACTGAGAGCCTCCAGTTTATCTAGGTATCTGAGTCTTATAATTATGTTAATTATGTTTTATCTTAAATAAATTAAAAGTAACTATGTAAGCGAGATAGGGTTTCCTTGCCTGTCTCAGTAACAAAGCAGCCTACTGTTTTCATGTGAAACATATACAAAAATGTGTTTGATTATAAAATTTATCCTTGGATTTTGTGTTCTGCTATGCTTTCACATGGAAAATATTATCTCAAACATAAGAAAACATAAGTAATACTTTTCTGAGCTTTTTCTCTTCCAAACACACATACACATACTCAAAACATACTCTTCGCTTTTATACTTCCTCAGAAGTGGAAAAGGCAGTGGCTCTCAAAACCTCTAAAGAATTTACTAGTATTAAAGCTCCAGTTAATTCTCGCCATTGTTTGGTCACAGGATTTTTCATTTTATCCAACGCCGACTGAAGATCTTGTAGCACGTCTCTGTAGCTGTTCCCATAGTGAGCACCCCAAGTATAAAGAAAATCATAGGCAGGTTTCCACATCATCTAGAAAGAAAAAGAAATGGTAGTGTGCAAGTAAAACAGACAGTAAGAAAGATGCTTTAAAAAGGTTTAAACATTCCTTAAGACTTTAGGGAACATGGAATACCAATTATACTTGGATTTACTTAATGTCATAGAATCTGTGTGTTAATAACTATCAGTTCCCTGTTATATTCCTGTGTTTCTAAAGCAAGGGATGTTAAAAACCATGATGACAAGTAGGGCCCCCATTTTTTTGTCTTGAGCTACCATCTGTACATTTGCTCCTTGCCTTGATATGAATATAAAATTGCTTACACAATTTTTGATAATAAAAATATCGTTGAGATAAACTTTTCACTCTTTGAGAGACTTTTAAGGTTGAAGTAGTAACCCTTCTATTGTTATGTCTGTCTGTGTTGAGTTTTATGACACCACACACATATCATAAGAAGGTGCTATACAGTATGTTTAATGCTTTAAGTCATTTTATTTTAGCAAGTCTATACACAAGGTAAACTATAGCTTCATGATCAAGTCAAAAGGAAAGCAAAAATATAGTTCTCTAATTAAAAAAGAGATTTAATGATACATTTTTGACCAAAAGAATGATTAGTATTCAACACTTTCTATAACCATCCACCCAAAACAAGATATCATTGTTTCCATAGAAATAAATGTACATCAAAGAGGATCTTCATGTACAAGCGTGTATGTAATGGTAACCAAGGCAACCAGGCTGGGAGAGAGTAGAGACAAAGGCCAACCAAATAAGACAAATTATAGAACACACACACACTGCTTAAAATGAATTTTCTCTAGGAAAACAACAAAATTACCCATGTAGTTATAATTAGAATGTTTGTAATATAAACTTTATTATTTGCTACTTATTTTGGCTCACTAAATTAATTCATTTGTAGTTTTATCACTTGCAAAATTCAGAAACAGACTGAATTAAGTATTATGCAGAGTTCCCTTCTTAAAATAGGACCTCTATTAACAGTAACTTTACATGAAGGAGAGCCTTGGAATATACTTTTCACCTTCCTCTGCTATCCCCATATATGCTATTACTTAAGTGAAAAGAATGAAAGACATAGATAAGGAGTTTCATTATGTTTCAATTCAATCTACATAAAAAGCTAGGCATCAGGCTCAAAGGGCAATTTGATTATTTGTTCAAATTGGCACGTCTTGGGTGCCATGAGCACCAGTAGCTTCACCTCTCCTGGCAAAGCTTGATTCTGCAAGGTAGAGAGGAGAGACAATTATCAAAAGTATAGCATATCAAGGTGGTCATCATGCAGCAACAGAAATCATCTTACATTTTTGTATATAGTATTTACCCTCACCAACATGATTCATAAAGATTTATGCCTTTTACCACTGATAGAATGTGAATGAAACGTTCTCTCATCCATTTTTTCTGAATACTCACACTGAACGCAAACCTCCTGAAAGCGTAGGTCAGCACTAATAGCTCAGCAGTGGAAGATGAGTTGAGGCATATTAATAGAGCTTTTTATTTATTTTTATTTATTTATTTTTTTTTCCAGACTCAGCTTTGCCTCTTACTGCTCAAAAGCAAAGAAGCACTAATCAAGGAGCATATTCTGTAATGGATAACCCTTTGTAAAAGCTTCAAGATCTGTATTCTCTGTGGCATTCACTTAATTTTCCCTGATCCTCAACTAACTGACACACATACTATTTTTCAATTAGTTATATATTGTTTAAAATAATGTTGTTAGCAGCTAAAGACATCTAAGACTTTACTCTAAGTCCCTGAGAGATTGGGTCTGATAAAAGGCGTATTTGAGGATATTTTATGAGAAATAGCAACTGAGAGCAGTTCAGTACCTAGGTGATGGCAAAGTATGACAGAAAACAGATAATACATAATTTGGGGGTCATTCACTACACAGATTCAAAGTGCTTTCATAGTCAGACGCAGCCAAAATGGCCACACTGGCTTTCTTGAGTAGAAAAGCTCTGTACGTAGCGTGTGGATCATTATGTATGAAAAAGCCTGAGTCACACTCAGAAGTGAAGCAGCCCCTCCATGTGTACGGAGCAGGAAATATACCAACGTGATGCAGGAGATGCAAACTTTGAGATTGAGAAGTCCAGTGATACATCTACCCACTCACTATGTGGAAGGATAAGTGACACCCCCCTACACACACACATTGGCAATTTGTACTTAAAGCAGAACAGTATGGTCAGCTCTTGCAATTCAGAGAAATATGGATAGATTGCTGAGTCCTGGGCCCTAATTAAGATCTGAAAGCGTAAGAAGACTTGTGAGGAGTCCCTTGAATTACCCCGAAATGCAAGGAGGGATTTTGTCCTAAACTCATCAGAGATTCCCTGAAGTCTAAACCATATGAGAAAGCTGCCTAGAAATGGTACAATAGCAATGGGCTGAAAACATTAGGGTAGTGGTAGACTTCAAGATTTGTACTAAAATATGAGTATACTGTATGTCTCATTTTTTTCCTCCTCACAGCAAACTAAACCTGAATATTGCTTCAATGACAAATTTGATTTGCTATATGTAATATCAGTGGTTGCTCTCAACACAGATAACAGAAAAAAATAATTACAGCACAAATATAATGGAAATATTTAAAATGCTTTTTTGTCCATTAAATAATTATTTCATTCATTAAACCAAGAATTATTGAGTACCTACCAGTACAAGAAATTTTGTTGCATAATGGGATACAATTATTAATACAGTATGATTCTGGCTTTTAGAAGTTTATAGTATACCAGAGAGCTAGATACTTGTACAAATAATGACCCAATGTATGAACAGACAGGATTTGGTAACTATTAACAGTCAATGAAAATGCAAAAATTATTTGCATATTTTGCTTAAGTGTGAGATAAAAATGATAGTTCTGTTAACTGGGAAGCACTATGATGTAATAAAAAGAGAGACGGGTTTGGGGGTGTCATAATACTGAAACCTAGCTTCACTTCTACATTCCACTGCCTATTAAATGGGTCAAGGTAAATTAAGCAAACTGTCTGAACTTCAATTTTTCTTTAAATTGTACTTTATTATTATTTTTTAAAGATTCATTTTATTGTTTTTGACAGAGAGAGAGACAGAGAGAAGGGGGAGAGCCCAGAGAAGTCTCCACAGTTGTACATCATCAGTTTTTGACATGGTTTCATTCCACACAAGTGGGTGGAGTATGCACATGGCAGGAACCAGGCTGGGGTACTCCTGCATTGGAGGCATGCCCCTGCAAGCTGGGGGCCAAACTGGAGGCCTCCCACATGGGAAGCACGCACTCCAGGTCAGCATATGGGACTGCACAATCCTCAGGGCTGGGAGTCAATCCTCAGACCCTGGGGCTGCAAAGTGAGCACTTAACCCACTGAGCCATCCTGGCTTCCCTTGAACTTTAAATTTTTTGATTGATAAAATATGAATACTAACTTCTAAGCCTTGCATCCAAGGCAATTCATGTAGTATTTGGCGTATAGTATAAAAATGACTACTTCTGGAGTGAAGGCAAGATAAGTCTCGTTTTAGCCCGACTGTGTGAGGTAATGGAAGGGCTATCTGACAAGAAACTGAACTGGGGAAATGATCTCCAGGAAGCAGTCAAGGGCTGAGCATCACTCAGGATAAAGTAACAAAAAACATGAGAGTAGAGGAAAATGCCAAGGATAAGAGTAAAGGAAAAAAAAATTTAAGCCTCAATGAAGTCTACAATTAAGTGCCACAAGTAAGAAAGAGAAGCAATAAAAGAATGGAGAGAAACTAGCATCTGAGTGATAGAAAATGGAACAGGGCAGTTCATGTCACGTAAGCCAAGGCCTGAAGCATCCCAAATAAGATATGCAGTGGTCTGCCGGCACCGGCTCCCCAAAGCCACTTACTCATGTGACATCACATGGGGATGTTAACATCATTCATGCTTGGAGTATTTACACCATGAAAATCTGCAAAAGCTACATCTGAAGAGCTTGTTGTTAAACATCTCCCAGCATGTCACTCACCAAGGATGTCCCTTTTCTGTTACTGCCTTTGCTGCCTCTAACATCAAGCAATGTGGAAACAAAGCAAAACTGAAACAAACAGACAAACAAACAAAAACAAAACAAAACAGGATTTTGGCAATTAGTTGGCCTTTGGAAAAGGTTGAATTTGTGGAGGGCGTACTTCAGGCATGAAAAGGTGCGGAGGAAGTGGAAGCCGTAGAACAAATGGGTCACATCTGCAATTGGAAAACTGAAGGAAGAGAGAGATGGCAAGAAGAAGCAGTGGAAAGTAAACGCATTTTTAAAAGAAAAAGTATGTAAAAAGTAATATTCTAGAGTGGAGAGAAAAGTTTGCTTTGGATCCTAACTTTGCTAGATGAAGAATTTAGAGTTGTTAAGAATTAAAGATAGGGGAAGCCGGGATGGCTCAGTGGGTTAAGCACTCACTTTGCAGTGCCAGGGACTGAGGATCGAATCCTGGCCCTGGCCCGTGTGGACCCATGTGCTGAACTGGGGGAGCTCCCCTGGGGAGCTCTCTCTGTCTCTGTCTCTGTATCTCTCTCTCTCTCTGTCAAAAACAATAAAAAAAAAGTAAAAAATTTAAAAAAAGAATTAAAGATGAAGCACACAGAAAACACTCAAGACAAGTTAAAGTCCTTCAGGCAGCAAATATAAATATAGGTGAATATTAAAATTATTATGGAGCTGGGGTATGCAACTATGGGGGTGAGTATCAAGAAAAATTGAAAAGGAATGGAATCAAAAGCATATGTTATAGTTATGTACTTAATACACTGATTTAAAAATGTTAAATTTGGGAAACTATGTTCCCCTTAACAAATAAATCTCTGCCAGGTATGGTAAACATAAATTTTTCTATAATATAATGGGATTTGTCTTTAAAAAAATCAGCTTTAACCAATGCAACAAATCATCTCAATTGTTTTTCTCTGTGGTATAGATATCTATGGCATTTGAACTCAAGTCCTTAAATACACTTTTATTTCTTTGGCATTTCTTATGTCATTCTGTTTTGTTTTGTTTTGTTTTGTTTTAAGATTTTTTTTTTTTTGAGGGAGAGACAGAGAAATACAGAGACAGAGAGAAGAGGGAGGGCCCAGAGCAGTCTCCATAGTTGTACGTTGTCAGTTTTGTTTTGTTTTACATGGTTTTGTTCCACACAGGTGGGCAACAACCATGCAGGGCAGGAACTGGGCTGGGGGCCTCCCACATGGGAGGCACACCACCTCAACCTGGGGGCTGAACTGCTGTGTGTATGTGGGGTGGGGGTGAGAACTGAACTGGGGGCCTCCTGCATGGAAAGCATATCCCAGTTCAGCATATGGGTCTGCATGGGCCAGGGTAGGGGCCAGGATTCAATCCTCCATCCCCGGGGCTGCAAAGCTAGCTCTCAACCTGCTGAGCCATCCTGGCTTCCCTGTTTTGTTTTTCTTACTTAGCAAATGAACATATTATCAAAGACAAAGACACAAGAGGTAACTTGCATACATTAAATAACAATAAACTTTATAAAATTATGTCCAAAAATACACACATTAAAGCCACAAATGACTCTAAGCTGTGTGGTAAATTAAAGAGAAAAGTGAAATCATTTTCTCTGGAAATGACTGAATGAATAAAATGAGCAGGATAAACAATTTTCTTTCCAAGATAACATAAGTCAAGTCCTCCAAAAGCTGGAAAATGAACTGTGGACTGCCAAGATCTCTTCCAGGTTTATGTTATCTTATATCTATATTCAGTGGTATTAAAATAGTTCTTCCATTCTTGCTCAATGTTATGATTGAAGAGAAGATATACAGAAACTCTGCACTAATGCTTTGACAAATCAAGAAGAAAAAATGCTCCTGAGGGTTTGTTTTTGTTGAATTATTCCTAACCACAAAATAAATTCTTTCAGCCTTCTCATCTCTGTCACAAATACTGAATACATGGGCATCACTCTTACCTCTCTACACTTGGATTTTTTTTAAATGTTAATTTTATGGTGTTACGGGTTCATCACTGAGTAGGAAGCATGAGGTCAATAAACACAGAGTTGTTCATTTCTCATCTATGTGCTTTGATCTCTGTATAAAGGGCAGCACCATCAGTCAGCATTTAATCTATTAAAAGTTGAGTGGTTTTTCTGAAGTCCCAGCATTTGTGTGGGAGTAATATAT
>PVKE010043599.1:0-13312 GCA_004027555.1 Craseonycteris thonglongyai | reverse complement strand
CCAAATACACTTTTTAAAGAGAAGAAACGAATAGAGAGACTCATCTTGTGCATCACTGAAATTATAATAGTTCAAGAAACCACAATCCAAAGTCAAAAGAAATACTCACAATATGATTCATAAACACAGAAGCCAGAAAATGATTGCCTCCACTAACATTGTGGCTCCATAGCTTAATAAAGGTTAAAAACACGGCATAACAGTGTTGAAAATTTTTGAATGTTAAAACTTTTAAAAGCCAGCCTAATATTTGTTAATATATAGAAACAAAGTTAGATAAAATTTAAGAAACTGAAAATGAAAGTACCTTATGAGAATTAAAGTAGTAACATCTACAAATAATGAATGACTTTAGTGGTATAATCTACAAAAATAATACAGCTATGAACACTCATTGAGTCCATGAATATTTATTAAGCACCCACTATGTACTAGGTGCTAGGTTCCAGGTCAATAAAGGTAATGGTAAAGTTATAGGATAGCAGAACTGAAACAGCCTTCAATAAAGCTAAAACAAAGTAAGGTAACCTTAGAGGAAGAATGATTTTGATGCAATTATTAATAGTTTAAAAAAAGCTTACACTTTCAATAAAATTAACCTTTTAAAAAAGATTTAATTGTTTGAGAGAAGGTGAGGGAGGGTGGGAGGAAAGGAGGGAAAGAGAGAGAGAGAGAAGGGGGAGGGCCCAGAGCAGACATGGTTTCATTCCACACAGGTGGACGTGGGGCCACCCAGGGAAGGAACCGAACTGGGAGCCTCCCTCATGGAGGTGAGAATCTTTGCCACAATGCCATCCTGGCGGTTACCAGTTGCACCACAGTTCACCACATGGGTTCGCCCAGCCTGGGGCAGGTAAATGAACCCCGGACCTTGTGATTGCAAGGTTAAGTACTTAACCACTAAGATATCCAGGCATCCCCCAAATTAATCTTATACAGTCAGTAACTGTTAAATGACTACAGTTGACCTCAGTTAATGACTCAGAATTTAAAATACCAAGTCAAATTTCTATAAAAATTACAAGAGAAAGGAGAGCCATAATCCATGTTCTATACATATCTACATTCTATACCATATGATTTATTATTTAATCAGTAAATCTGCTATTTAAATTACCAATAACTGTTACATTTTCAAATGCTCCTATATAATCAGGAGTAAAGAAGGGGTGAATAAATAAAATGTGATACATACATACAATGGAATATCACTCAACTACAAAAAGAAATAAAATTTTGATAATGCTACAACATAGATAGGTCTTGAAAACATTATGCTGAGTGAAATAAGCCAATACAAAAAGACAAATATTGTACAATTCCGATAGAAATGAAATATTTAGAGTATGTTTTAGTTCTGGAAATCTAATTCTGCAAATGGATAGTTACACAACATTATGAATATATTTAAAGCTACTGAATTATATGCAAAGCTATTTTAAAATAGTTTAAGGTGTAAATTATGTATATTTTACAATAAAATTTTAAAAATTGAGCACTTGCCTTGTAACCATGAGATCTGGAAATTGAATTCTGGCCTTGGTCCATGCAAACCTATAGGCTGAACTGTGGTGCAACTGACAACCGCTGGGATGGTGGCAAAGGTTCTCACCTCTCATGCAGGAGGCCCCCAGATCAGTTCCCGTCCCATTCAGCCCCACATCCACTTGTGTGTAATGACACTATGTCCCAACTAATGATGTACAACTATGGAGACTGCTCTGGGCCTTCCCCATTTCTCTCTCTCTCTCTCCTCTCAAAACTATAAAATATATCTTAAAACAGAAATTTTAATAATATTTATTAATTTAAAAATAACAATCCATATGTTAACATATTTAAAAAATAACTTTTCAAAAGAATTCAGGGGAAGCCGGGATGGCTCAGTGGGTTGGGCGCTCACTTTGCAGCCCCGGGGACCAAGGATCAAATCCCGACCCCTGCCTGTGCGGACCCATGTCCTGCGGTGGGGAGTGCCCCCAGTTCAGTTCTCACCAGGGAAAGACCCCGGCCCAGTTCCTGCCCTGTGCAGCCCTGCCCATCTGTGGAATGAACTATGTGGAAAAACCAATGATGTGCAACTATGGAGACTGTTCTGGGCACTCCCCCTTCTCTCTGTCTCTGATTATATCTCTCTCTCTGTCAAAAACAATAAATAAATCTTAAAAAAAAAAAAAAAAAGAGAGAATTCAGAGGTAAGAATAATATTGTCATTTTTTTTTTGCAAATCTCATTAATATCTGGCTTAAAACAAGACAGCTTAGTCCTCATTCTTGGTTTGATCTGTTGTGATGTTATTTTTGTTGAAGTACATAAAAATCTTAATGCACAAAGATATGCAGTGTTAAAAAAGGTATTTTACTATTCTTTCAGAAGACAATGGATATTCTTTTTTGATATTATAACAAAACACAAGTGACTGTTTTTTTTTTAAATTAGCTATAATGTGAAATCTGAAACTACATAAATAAAATTTTCATACTCAGCCAAATTAAAATTTCGTGGTCTGTCTTGTACTTGGAATAAATCTATCTTCTACTTAAAAAAATTTTTTAATGTCAAGCATTGATCCTCTGGAAATACTGGTTTACTGAATGCTGACATATTATTACATTATACAATACTGATATCATATTCGTTACTATCACCACCAATCTCATCAGAAAAGTTTTAAGTACTGGGAAGTTATTATGGTGATTACTAATTTTGTTAAATATGAATTTTTGCTTAAAAGCAAACTAATGATGTGCAACTATGCAGATTGCTCTGGGTCCTTCCCCTTCACTCTCTCTCTCTCTGTCAGAAAAACAAAAATAAATCTTTAAAAACAACCATATTTTGGTAGTTTCATGCTTATTTCCCATTTTGTCACACAGACTATCAAATAGACATGTATCTAAGAATCAAAATTTTATAAAATAATCATTTTCACTGTTTCATCACAGAAATTCTTAAGCTAGAACACGGCAGTTACAAATGCAATGACTACTAGGCACAATTTGGTGCCACTACCAAGATAGTTCTAGTGTGGCACAAATGGCTTTACCTCCAGTGCTTTCGCACCATCAGTGCAAATGTCAATACGGGTTTGCTGAACATAATCAAACCTTGAGAATTGCTGCCACTAGGATATATGCTTAAGTAAATTTGCTTCATTTTTATTTTCAAGTTTTAAATTTTGCTTTTAAAATTGTTCTTTCATTACATAAAATATTTACATGGTTCCAAAGGTGAATCTACAGAATGAAGTATAGGCCTCTCCCTCTATCCTATTCACTCCTTCCTTAGAGTAACCTAAATAACGTATGCTTTATTTGTACAGTTTTCATAGAAATGGACATACATTCACATCCCCACCCTTTTTCTTAAACCACAGGATATTTCACACACCATCCACTTTGCTTTTCTCACTTAATATATGAGGTCTGTCTGAAAAGTATCCAGCCATGCACTGTGAAAAAATAGAGGCATTTGTTGAAGATACAAGGTACAAGAAATATTATACATAGGACAATGATGCCTTAGTCCCCTTCAACGTAGGCACCTTGAGACCTCACAGTTTTCTCAGCCTCTCTTCCACTATTCAAAATACTCTGCAAAGTCTTTTGCTGGAATCACCATCAGCTGCCTCATCATATTTTCCTGAATCCTACTGACAGTATAAAATCTCTTCCCTTTCAAAGGTGACTTTAGTTTTAGGAAAAGCCAGAAGTTGCAGGGCACCAAATCTGGACTCTAGGGGGGCTGAATCACCGGGGTGATTTGATGCTTTGCAAAAAAACTGCCCCAGACATGATGCATGGGAAGTAGCATTGTCGTGATGAAGCTACCAATCACCAGTTGTCCATAGCTGTGGCCATTTTTGACAATGTGTCTCTCAACCAAAAAATAACACTGAAGTAGTACTCCTTATGAATCACCCAAATAATTTCCGTGGAGGAATGTTCAAGCTTAATTCAAAATTTGATACAGCTTCATCGCTCTACTTGCTCAGCCATTTTAAAAGCGACAGCTACCCAGTATACATTTTCACTCAATGACGTCTAGCACCCCCACTGACTAGTAACAGTGAAGTCATCATTGTTCACACATGCGTGCATTCCAGTCCACACTCATTGGGTGCCAGGTTACATCTATGTAGCGCAAACCATTCTCCTTATATTGACAATGGCTAGATTTTTTTCTGGATAGACTTCATATACCTGTAAGATCCCTCCATAGCAGTATTTAGAATAGTTCTCTTCCTATGTACAGCTGCGTATTTCATGTCAATCATTGTACTCTTAAATAAGGATAGTTTAAAATAAATGGTAAGAATTTTTATTATAGGTTATGAATGTGAAAATGTCTATATAAATTTATCAACAGTTCACTCATGAATTTGGAGAGCTAATCAGTACTGTTTCTGTGTTCAACTCCTATTCAGGCAACTAGACATCTCCATTTATACTATAAATTTGCATACACAAACATTTCAAATCAACATACACACTTTGCTAAAGCATGCTGATCTCCCTCTTAATTGCACTGTACAGAACAAACTGAATATAAAGCCACCCTTAAAAAAATCCTCAATAGTTCAATTTTTCTCAACAAAGCCAAGTTTAGACAATACAATTACATTTCTAGTCATAATTTGTGGGTAAGAATGGTTACAATAAGGATAGGACATTCAGGAGCACCCTTACATTAAATACAGTTTGGCTACAGCCATACAGCTCAAAAGAAAAAAGTAACAGAAAAAAAGCCTACACAACTCCCACAGTAGACATTAGGCAAAGTTCAGAAAAAGGCATAGAAAACAGGTACAAAACAGCTTTGTGGGAAATGAAATTTAAAAGATTACAGTACCTACATTAGAAAAATTAAAAAATATATTAATAAAGTACAATATAAAGAAAATATGAATATTCTTTTGTGTTTCTATGCTGCTTTTAAATACCTAAACCATCTAATACCTCTTAAACATTTAAGAGAATGACATGAAAATATATTCATGAAAAACTAATTAATAAAAAAATAAATGAGAGCCTAAGAAGATTAAAGTCAACAAAATTATTAGTAAGGCATGTTTTCATTTTTAAAATGGTTTGTTTTTGAGTTTATAAAAGCAATATATGCTCATAGAAAATTTGGGAACTACATATACGTAGAAAGACAACAGTATCATCCACCTTTAGATTATCCCAACTTATTAATTAAAATAATATTGATACCTTTGCATTTGACTCTTTAATCTCCATCATTATTCATTCATTCAGCCAATACTGAGTGGCTACTATGTGCAAAACACTTTGCTGAGCAGGAGATATCTGGTGCTAGGCGAAAAATAAAGTCCATAAAAGATAATAGGTTGGGGTGGGAAATCCACTACTTACTTTAAATAAGGTGAGGCTTAAGCTAAGGCAAAAGAAGCAAAAGCAAAATCTAAACTGAAAGAATGTAGCAAGTGTAAAAACCCTGAGATAGGAAAGAACCTGGTATATAGAGGAAAAGTGTGGCTATAATTGAGAAAAGTCAGAAGAGGTTTATGAAAAACTGTTATTAGTAAGATGGTCAGTGGCCAGCCAGATCAAACAGTTAAGAATTTAGAATTCTATTCTAAGTACAACAGCAATCCATTGAACAGTTTTAAGTAGGGAGGGCATATGTTCTGACTTTTATTTTGTAAAAGTTTGCTCTGGCTTATGGCTGAAAAAATGGGTTAGATGGAGAGCAAAATTAGAAACAGGAAAAATATGCAGCAGTTCAGTAATGAGATCATGTTGGCTTGGAACAGAATAGTGTCAGTGAAGACAAAGAAAAGTAGAAGAATTTTAAAATCTGTTTTGGAGATGGAATTGATAAGGCTTGAAGATTACTTGGATGTAAGATAGAGAGGGAGAAAATAAAGAATGGTTGCCAGGTTGCAGGCTTAAGTAAATGGGCACATGACTATGTAGTCCACTCAAAAGCAATAGTAGTATAAATCAAAACTTCCACCATAGACAAATAAAATTAAGGGATAAACACCTTGATATACAAATATGGAGCCCAGAAAAGATCCTGAGCTGCAAATACCAGCATATAGACAGTATTTAAAACCATGAATCTGCATGAGATCACTTAGTCTTAGGGCATGAAGAGTCAGACAAAAGTGCAAGATCATACTTATAGGGGAACAATGATTCGAATACTGCTGATTTCTCATCTGAAATTATGGAGGCTAGAAAAAAGTGAAAAAACAAACAAAAAACATCTTAAGTGCTGAGAGAAAAATTGATATCCACAAAATATATCCTTCAGAAATGAAGGTGAAATAAAGACAATTCCAGTTAAAGAGAGGACCTCATTGCCAGCAGACCTGATCTAAAGGAATTGTTAAAGGAAGTTCTTCAGGCAGGATGAAAAATGATACCAGAAGGAAACTTTGGAACACCAGTAATAAAGGAGAAACACTAACAGTAAAGACTATTTTTCTCTTCAGTTCTTAAAATATGTTTGATGGTTTGAAGCAAAAAGTGTAACACCCTCTGTAGGGACTCTTAAATGTATATAGATATAATATATAAAAACTACAACATAAAACAGGAGGAGAGAAAACTATATAAGGTTTCCATATTTCACTTGAGATAGTTAACCCTCTTAGTGCTACCTTCTGCCAGAGGTACTAGTGAAAAATGCAAAGGGTAATTTAATAAAATGTATCACCTTAGGAAAAAAAAGTTATGAAGTTATTGTTTTAGATAACCATATGTGGTTTTTTTAGTTTTATATAAATTGAATTAGTTAATAATAATACTATTCTTTTACATTGTCTGAAAAAGAAATGTAATTATTTCAGTCATACATCATACAAGAAAAAATATAATGTTATATATAGCGCTTTTACCTATGGTCTACATATGAGCCGATATATCAGCCCGCCACACTTTTTGCCCAAGATGCAAAAGCCAATATATTGGCCTGTCGTTGTACTAAAAGGGTTAAATACTGACTCTATACAGATTGTGAAAAGCAGTATGTACTTTGACTGAAATCCCTAGAGCAATCATTAAAAATCCTACAGAGATATAGCAAAAAACACAATAAATAAATTAAAATGGAGTTCTAAAAACTACGTTAATAATCCAAGAAAAGGCAGGAAAGGGTAAACAGAGGAAAAAACAAAAAAAATAAAAGGGTTGACTAAAATCCAAACATTAATAGCTACTTTAAATGAAAATGGTCTAAACACAATTGTAAGACAGATTGCCAGGCCACATATGTAATATGATGTAACTATAGGCTATCTAAATGAAACTCACTTTAAATATAATCATACAAATAGGTTAAAAATATGAAGATGGGGAAGCCGGGATGGCTCAGTGGGTTAAACGCTCACTTTGCAGCACCGGGGACCGGGGATCGAATCCTGGCCCCGGTCCGTGCGGAACCATATGCTGAACTGGGAGCTCCCCCCGTTCAGTTCTTTCTCTGTCTCTGTATCTCTCTCTCTCTCTGTGTCAAAAATAAATAAAATATAAAAAAATATATATAAAAAAAATATGAAGATGAAAACATATGTTTACACAGAAACTTCAACATGAACATTCATAGCATTATTAATAATAGCCAAAAGTGGAAAAAACTGAAATGTCCCATCAATTAACGGATGGATAAATAAAATTAGGAACAAAAAAGGAATGAAGTACTAATTCATACTGTAACAAAGGTGAACCTTGAAAAAATTATGCCAAATAAAGGAAATCAGTCAAAATGAACACATACCGGTACATATTGTGTGACTCCATTCAGCTGTAATATCTAGAATTTTTAAATCCACAGAGACATAAAGCAGATTAGCTGTTACTTGAGACTGGGGGAGGAATGCTGACTGCCTACAAACCACCGGTAATACAAGAAAACTTTTTGGTGAAATGTGCTAAAACTGGATTGTGGTGACGGTTGTACAACTATGTACATTCTTTTAAAACAAGTTTTATGAAATGTAAGTCATAATAAAGCTGTTTTAATAAAACATAAAAGGTAAAAAATGAAATGCAAAACCAGACTTTTGTTCTCTAAGATAATGAAAAAATAAACTATAGAGAGGAGAAAATATCTGCAAATTATGGATCTCACAAAGAATATGTATCCAGAATACATAAAGAACTCTCAAACTCATCAGTATGAAAACAAGCCACAGAATTAAAAAATTATCTTTACCAAAAGAGGAATGACAAGATGTTCAACATCAGTAGTCATTAAAACCACAATGAAACATCACTACATGCCTACTAGAGTGACTAATATAAAAAACACTAACAACACCAAATGGTAACCAGGATGCAAATCAACTGGAACTCATACATTGCTGAGTGGAATGCAAAATGGTACAGCCATTCTAGAAAGCAATTTGGCAATTTCTTGTAAAGTATAATAAAACATACACTTACTATATGACCCAGCAATCCCAAGCCCAAGTATTTATCCTAGAGAAATGAAAATTTACATTCCTACAAAAATCTAAATACAAATGTTTATTGCGGTTCTATTTATAACTGCCTCAAACTGGAAATAACCTAAATATCCTTTAACAGATGAATGAATAAACAAATTGTGATATACCTATGCAATAGAATACTATTCAGCAACAGAAAAGGAGTGAACTTCTGATACATATCACTTAGAGATGGATCTCAAAGGCATTATGCTAAGTTTTCCAAAGAAGACAGTATCAAAAGGTTACATTCTCCAAAACATGACACCACTGTGGTTGCCAGGGGCTAGAAATAGGAAAGGTGTGACAAGGGGTTTTGGGGGAGCAAATGATGTAATTATTCTGTATCCTGACTGCGGTGGCCATCGTTACACAAATCCACACATGGGTTAAAATTCATAGAACTGTACATCCCCAAAATGGTAAATTTTACTGTATGTTAATTAAAGAAATTAAAATTAAAGTCCAGCATCTAGGACAAATGCTGAAGAACTCCCATATTTAGAGAACAAACAGAAAGAAAAGGAAGCAGCAAAAGAGACCAATAGCCAGCAAGGAAGGAAAACTACCCAAGGCTGAGAAGGGTGACTGAAGATGGAGGGAATGATCAATAGTCAACTACTGTTAGAATGTTAATAAATGAGTACCAAAAAAATTATACATTGCTTTTATAAACTATATGGCAAAAATGTCCCCGTATTCGTATAAATCTTCAAAAGCTTTCTTTTTAATGGTTATATATAGAGGATGCCAAAAAAAATGTATACAAATTTTAAGAAAGGAAAAAACTGTATTAAAATTGTAATACTCAATAGATTCTGATAACAAAAGATAAATACAAGTCACATTTGACTTCTGCAATTACAAGAGGTTCTCAAAGTGGTTACCATAAGCGCCCAGACACTTCTGATTACAGCGAACTACTGCTTGAGCAAGGATGACCAAAGTGTCCACCTGCATCACTTGCGCATGCCATTTAAATTTACCATGCATCTCAAATTTATCACAAATGCATGCAATTGTTAAGTGTGTTCGAGGTTCTGTTGCATACTCATACCTCCATTGTCACTGTACTTCCACAATGTTCTCGAATTTCAAATATCACTTCAAAATGGTCTTATGCTCTTCGAATGATAACATGCTTCTGCCACTTTCTTTTGTCTTGCCTGTCCCATGGTGACGCTAGCAATCATTTGATTAACGCCATCTTTTGAACAAACATCATACTACACATTGCTACTGTAATTCAATTCAACTTTGAAAGGTAATACATAGATATTTCTTAAAATGTGTATACAGTTTTGGCACTTCTAGTATATTCTATTTTGCAGAGGTACCATCATTTCCAATTTGGGCCTACAACCAAATAACAATGATATGTACCGTATTTCCCAGCATATAAGACGACCCCCTAATTTTACAGTTAAAACATAAGTTTAGGCCTATATTCGCTGTATAAGACTACCCCCACTTCCGAGGCTGTAGTTTTATACAGCGAATATAGGCCTAAACCTATGTTTTAACTGTAAAATTAGGGGGTCATCTTATACGTCCGGTCGTCTTATACGCCGGAAAATACGGTATGTTGTAGCCCCCAATTTTTCTCTATTTATCATTACCTCATTAGGACAAACTTTCAGGTCAAAGAACATTCTTACATATTTCTAAACCACTTTCCAAAAAAAAATTTACCTCTTTATCATCATCAACTACGCATGAATGCTAACTTCACAAGGGTGTTTTTATAAAATTTATACACATATAAAACTTTAAAGGCAAACAACAGTAACTTGCTTAAAAGCAATTCACTGCTAGCAAGGTAGAACAATTCCCATTTCTTTTTCTGTTTGTATTTCCTACTTTGCAAGCTCTTAGAAGCACAGGCAGATTTTTAAAAAATCAACAAATGGGAAATATACAAAATACAACTTGTAGTGTTATTCCTATCACTTGATATGACAAAGAAAAATGTTAGATTCTTCCTATGTAGACACTCAATTTCAAACCTCACAAATGTAGCTGTCACTTTTATAACAGCACACTCTCTTGGACTGGGCAGCCACCCCAGATGAACTATCCCACAATAAACCATCTATCCCTTTTTCATATCAGCATAATGCAGAGAGCACTACTGAGTAAGGCAAAGAAAGGTACTTCAGGATCTAATGGTAAACCTTAAAATACGCTCAACTCCATTATTACTGAGATGAGAAAACAAAGCTAGTCAGAACCAGATGATCGCTCAGGTGGCAGCTCCCACAGCCCGGTTTGTTATTAACCCTCGCCCCTCATTCTTCCAACACAGCCAGTCCCTTGAGAATGCTCACTGCCTGAGTTACAGTTAATGGAAAGTCTACTTATGAAGTCTGGCAATTAGGTTCACACTAGCACCCAGTTCACACCTTCAAAGCAATTTTGGAATTCTTTTTCTGGAATGGCTATCAGAGCTGTCACTGTAATACTTTTGATGTCCTGAATACAATCAAAATATCTTCCTTTCAATATTTCCTTTATGTTCAGGTTATGAAAAAAAGTCACTGAAAGCCAGATCAGATGAGTAAGCAGGGTGTTCAAATACAGTTATTTGTTCACTGTCTAAAAACTCCCTCAACAGACAGTGCCACGTGAGCTGATACACTGTCATGATGCAAGACCCATGAGTTGTTGGCAAAAAGTTCAGATAGTTTTTGTCTTTTACACGCAGCACTTTCAGATAGTCAACTTGGATGATTGTCCACTTGGTACGAATTCATACTGAACAATCCCTCTGATATCAAAAAAGGTGAGTAACACCATTTTCACTCTTGATTTGGACTGACAGAATTTTCTGGTCATGGAGAACTGACTGACTTCCACTGAGCACTTTGGTATTTGTTTCAGGGTTTTATTGGTACACCCATGTTTCATCACCAGTGATAACACTGCCCAAAACACTGTTTTGCTTCTCAACAAGGTCTTGGCAAACTTCAACTCTGCTTTTGTTCACTGGTGAGCTCCTCTGAGGCCATTTTTACACACACCTTTCTCACGCCAAGATTTTCAGTTATGGTTGTTCTCACATTTCTCTACTGATGTTGACTTGGTCTGCCAGGCTTCTGACAGTCAGCCAATGATTTTGATGCACAATTCAATGAATTTCTACAATGTTTTTGTCAGTTCTGCTCATTACTGGCTGCCCTGACCTCTTTTTATTAGTGATGCATTCTCTCCCCTCAGAAAAACATTTAATCCATTTGTACATGGCTATTTTCTTCATGGCATTATCCCTATCAACTTAGACTAACATGTCCCTGATTCTACTTTCACTCTTGTCAAGTTTAAAAAGAAATTTAATGTTTGTTCATTGCTCTAATTCAGGCTCTGATAATCTTGCAATGGCACACAAAAAACATGCAACAACAATGAACACCACTCAGCAAGACACCACCACCCCTGGACACAAACACAGATGTGAGACACTGATATACCAAGATCATGAAACCTTACCAAGTTGTCTGTATAGTGCTGCCGATGTAAGTGCATGGTGGTAAGTTCGTGAACTTAATTATCAGACCTCATATATTTATCTGGTATCCACACATCCCCATAGGTGCTGGTTAACTGGAGTTTACTGTATTTGCATTTAAGAAAAAGTCACCTAGTCATTTGCAGGTAGACTCTTTGATAGCTCTTTGCTTTCAACAATACGATCACTAATTTTCTTCTGTATTAATCACTGTTCCTTTCACAAAGTAGGCACTCAAGTATGTTTTTAATTAATGGTCACAAATCTCTAGAGAATGAAGTTTCCATCCAAACTAAAAATGACCCAAGGTGGGGAAGCTGGGATGGCTCAGCGGGTTGAGTGCTCGCTTTGCAGACCCAGGTTCCTGGCCCCGGCTTATGCAGACCCATATGATGAACTGAGGTGTGCTTCCTATGTGGGATGCCCCTAGTTCAGTTCTCATCCCCCACCCCATTCAGCCCCTGGCTCGAGGGGGGTGCCTCCCATACGAGAGGCTCCCCCTGCATGGCCCCCACCCACCTGTGTAGAATGAGACCATGTGGAAAACTGATGATGAACAACTATGAAGACTGCTCTGGGTCCTCCCCCTTCTCTGTCTCTGTCAAAAACAATAAAACAAATCTAAAAAAATAAAAATGACCCAAGGCAATTCTAGCACTCTATAGAGTATGACTATATTAATAGTTACCATCTATGGAGCATTCTTGTATATTATATGTACTAGGCACTTTTCACCCTTTAATTGATACATTATACTTTACTTATAGCCCTGAGGGACAGGCATTATTTTCCCCAACATATAAATGCTCACAACTAGTTGGTGTAGCCATTTTTCAAAATCCTAGTTATTGTCTAACTCTAAAGCGCATGCTCCTTTCACTATTCCAAGCTTCCTCCCTCATTCAGTAGAGAGTGATACAAAAACAACTGAAACAAGTCCTTTTTCTTTACCTTCTAGAGAAGAATCTAAAGAAAAGCAGACTCCCCAAGTGAAATGACCTTGATTCATCTGTCCATAGGATGACATTAAGTCAAACCTAAGAGACTACAGTAATTGGAATGACATACATATGCATACCAACCAGTCCTTTCCATCAAAGAAAATTGGAAATTTCTGCCATTTACACCCAGCAGCCGATAATCAGAATTTTTTTTTTTTTTTTATCTTTTCACATTTATAGAGAGAAATTATCTTTTTGTCTTCAGTGCATATTTATTTCTATTTTACTTTTGACAGATAGAGAGACAGAGACAGAGACAGTTAGAGAACCGAACTGTGGGAACTCCCCAGTTCAGCACGTGGGTCCTGCCTGGGCCGGAGCCGGGATTCGATCCTCGGTCCTCAT
>PVKE010043598.1:0-13314 GCA_004027555.1 Craseonycteris thonglongyai | reverse complement strand
GGGGGAAGGGGGATGGGAAGATGATGGGGAGGAGGAGAAACAGAGAATGAGAAAGAATATGCATGAGACAGTGAGCACACAAGAGCGCAGGGCTGCATAGTCTCTGGGCAACAGGAAGAAATGGGAGCCGGCAGGAACATGGACTGATGGAGGCTAAGGCATAGGAACCCACATGTAGATGGATGATGTCTTGGGCTCCTGGGTGCAACCCTCCATTGCGTTTAAGGTACTACACACATCTCAATGTTGATATTCACTGCATTTGCACAGAATAACCTGTAGTATACTTCATAAGAAAAAATCATTCTAGAGTGAATTACTAGGACATACTTGCCTCTACTGAGGAGCTTTATATGTTTTCTCCTCATGTATTAAAAGACTTATGGTGCACATAAGGTTTCCAATTTTGCATTGCCTGCCAGGGAAGAGCTATGGTAGATCCCATCACTCACTTGACCATGTCCCGTTTCTCCTTTAGCTTCTCTCTCATACTTTAATAGATTTTCTTTCTTTTTGTTATGATGATTTAAAATGAGTATTTTAGTTTTTGTGTATGTTACATGAATGGCTTCAAATTCTTTGTGGAAGGGGCACTTTATAAGTAAGTAAATAAATGTTGCTGGAATAAACTTCAGATGAGCAAGTTAAGGAGATGAAGGAGCAAGGGAAGGAAATCCTGAAACTGACTTCAGGCTTTTTTCTTTATCTACATCAAATCCCGTCACCTCATTCCTGGTTCCTGCCAGTCCTGAAACAGGTACCATGGATACAGAGAGAACTTTCAAGAAAAGACTAAGTGGCTTACGGTGGGTGGGTGGCTATAGAACTCTTACTCTGTGCAGATCAGAAACTGAGGGCATAGAATTCAATTAAATTGGAACACTTCAGAGAGATCTTCCCCTGGGTTCTTCCCTGTGCTTTTCAATCTCCCCATGGCAGTCTGAGTTTTTTTGAAGCGCTAGGAAGAGGATGAGATTTGAAGGCTGAAGACTAAAAATTTCTAGCTCCAACTGTGAGGACTTGGGCCTAACCTCTCTTCCCTTCTGCAAAGGGTGCACAGTAACAACAATGCTGCCGGGTTAGTATCAAGTGAAAGTGAAAGCACGATGTAGACTATGAGGTACTATACAAGTCTCATTATCATTATTGTCAGGATTCAGGGGTTTCTTTGCAATCTTCTCTCTACCACCACCATTAGTTATCTGATTTTACAACATGCCTTCCCCCATATCCAGCATCCCCTTATCCTTCAGTCATTCTATGACCATGCCTCTCCTCTTGCTTTCATGGCAGGCTCCTATACAAGCTTTGAAGCCCAGCTCAAATATCACTACTTTGAATTCAGCCCTGCTGTTCACAATGAATAATACTTTATCCTTCCTCTCGGTCACTAAAGAAGTTGCTTTGTATCATTAACACTGCATTTGCTGTACCATTGTTGGTTGTTTCCTGCCTGTCACCTCTCCATGCAGCTCCCCAATGACAGAGACAGTTAGTTCACTTCCAAATCACTAGCATATTGTAGGCACATTGAGCTTCAAGATTTTAAAACAAATCACAAACTAAACAGAATATGAATTTTGAGACCTGTGAGTGGAGAACAAAATGTTCTCAAAATCTACCTATACCTTAGAAATATTTTGAGCTGCAAAAAGCCAAGTTGGTAAAAATGAGGCACCGGAGAATATCGTGGATTTGGACTCTTTTCTGTCTGTCCAATGATGATGAACAGTTGTCCTCTGAGAACTGACTTCCAAGTCTAAGGCCACATCAACACTGGACTGGGACATCAGGAGACTTTCAAGAGCCCTTGCTCTGCTCTGCTTACCTCCCATGAAACGTGTTGACTCATCTGGATGCAGCATTTAGAGAGGACCAGCGACCAAATGCAGTGTGTTCCAAAACATACTTTCCTGTCTGTACCATGAAGATGAGAATCCCGTATCATTTCTGAAAAGAACAAAATATAAGAAGGATGTCACGGTGCCTTATAAATCAAAAAAGGACTGTTTATACATCTTTGTTACTACCATAATAGCCCAATGGAAGGTGAAGTTCACTTCCATGGGCAATAACATTTTAAAAATAATTTGAGGGTCCTCGGGTGGCTAATGTGTGGGGTATAGTGCCAGTCATGGGAGAATGGTAAGAGAAGATAGACTGCGATGATGTCTTTTAGTGCTTTGTGTTCAGTGTGGATTTTATCCAAATGAAAAGGGAGAGAGATTCTTCCCAGCTATGAATGAAAACTTGGAGTGATCTCTCCCAGTTGACAGGAAACCACTCTCACCTCTGCTGACCTAAGGGAGCCTCTCCTTGGATTATGGAAGGTTGTCACAGAAATATTGCATTCACTTAGCCAAGGGAGCTGTATCAGCATTTTAGAAGACTGCTGAACTCAACTATTTAGAGAGCTCTACATCTTCCCCCTGACAGTACACCACAGCCATGATGAGGACAAGGGGGAACGAGACTGTTCTGGCAGGGGCATGGTGATTTACACTCAGCCTCGATTCACTTGGATAATGGGCATCAAAGCGGGGGGAAATCTTGTTCTAACTGTGAGTGTTCTGCATGTGGGCAATAGCTGTGTTCCTAAAGATTTATGTGCAAGGCAGATGTCTGTAAATCAGGTCATTTAAAACGAGGTTTGGGAAGATCAACATTTGATGAAATTCATTGAGATGTCTGAGAATCTTTTTGTGATGGCAGTTTGAGCTGTTTTAGAAATGTGAAGTTTTGTAAGTTAGATTGAAACATGACTGATACTTGTAACCCACAAAAATGTGCTTGTTTTAAGCTTTACTACAGATTTCTTAAAAATTACAGCTTGCTCATATTACCTTGTATTTGTATAGGACTGTCAAATGATGCACAGCTCTGGATTTTATTGGAAATTAGTTCGATTAATGTACCCTGGATGGTTTTCTCTACTTCAAGCACCCTAAAAATCTAATTCTTTGGCATTTTAGGAAGCAAAAGTGTTGGAAATTCATGGATATTCTATATATTTACAATACTCACATCTCTCAGATATCCCCTTGAAGAGTAGAGATGGCTCTTCTTCTTATTATTTTTTAAATACACAGATGGATGTGGGGCTGCATGGGGTGGGAATAAAACTGGGGCCTCCCGCATGGGAGGTGAGAACCTTCGCTGCCATCCTGGTGGCTACTGGTTACACTGCAGTTCACCATATGAGGTGTGCACGGGCCAGGGACCTTGTGGTTGCAAGGCAAGTGCTCAACCTTTTGAGCTACCCCAGCATCCCTTAGAGATGGCTCTTAAATGTTCACTACATGTCTCTGAGACCACTACAGAGCATGGGGTATTGGTTTATATGACATCAATTTTATACATCGGGAAATGGGATTGTCTATCAGCTTGCCTGTGCCATTATAAACGGCACATCTACCTTCTGCCTGCTGTTGTACCAGGCACTTAACATTTTATTAGTTCATTCAACCACCACAATAGATATTAGTTAACCTACTTTATAAATGAGGAGACCTGAGACACAGAAAATTTAAGTGACTTGCCAGGGCTCAAGCAGGTTTGAGATCGAGAACTTCAACCCAGAGATTTTGTTCTACATCATCACATAAACAGTGAGCAAAACCGACTAATGACATGAATCAAGATTGAAGAACCAGGAAGGAGAAGAGAGAATTTCAAAGATACAGTTTCAAATAATGGAAAAACTCCTTAATACTGTAATGGTGACCATGTGGCTACTGTTCATCAAGTGCTAGTCACGTACCTGGCATTGTGCTAAGTGTTTCTCATTAAAACTCAAACTTCATTTCCATGAAGTACTGTCTTATTATCCAGTTGTACAGATGAAAAATAGAGGTACTGCGATTGAAATTGATTTGTCTCAGGCCATACAACTTAGTACGCTGACATGTGGTCTCAGACCCCTTTCCATTTCTCTCTAAAACTTGTACTCTTTCTATAATACTCTGCTGATCCCTATCTAGACCCTGGAAAAGCAAGTGCTTTTGCCTTTTAGTAACAACAGGAATTTACGTCTTAGTCCAAGACTTGTTCAATAATATGCAAGGCAATGAAGCCATACCATAATGTTCTTTGAAACTTAAGGACCATCATTTTCTTACTGTAACAACAAGAACAAGAAACTTCTTTGATGCTATGAGTGAAAGTAATAAAAATATAGAAGTTATCTTCCCTAAGATGATGCAGAGGCTTAAAACATGGTCAGATAGCTTTTGGGAAGATCTATTTTCATGAAAGTTGTAAGTTCACACAGTTTAAAGAGTCAAGTAGCTTTACGTGACTGATAATGGAAAACAGCAGTCTTCAGCCGCCCCCTCCCCCTTTATTCCTACTTCTCTTCCCACTTCCCAGAGGCAACCACTTATATCAATATTTATGGTTGTCTCCATGTTTGAAATGTCTTGTATATACTGCCATTTCTTATTCATTGATTTATGAAGCTATCGCATTAATATCCTAGGGCTGTCATAACGAAGTGCCACAAATTTGGTTGCTTAAACATCAGAAATTTATTGTCCTGCTGGCTAGAAGTCTGAGATGGAAGTGTCACAGGGTTGGTTCCTCCTGAGGGCTGGGACAGAGAAAGTCTTCCATGCCTCTTTTAGTTTTTGGTGGTTTGCTGGCAATCTTAGGAGTTTCTTGGCTTGTAGATGTATCACCCCCATCTTGGCCTTCGTCTTCACATGACATTCTTCATGTGTCTTCACAGGTGTATGTTTATCTCTGTTTCTAATTTCCTCTTTTAATAACACATATTGGATTAGAGCCCAATTTAATGATGTTATTTTTACTTGATTACTTCTGTAAAGACTGTTTTCAAATCAAATTACATTCTGGAGTATGGGGGTGGGGGTGGTTAGGGCTTCAGTATACATTTGGTTTTGGAGGGAGGACACAATTTGACCCATAAAAGTTTTTTATTTCTTCTTAAGTGTTATAGAAGATGAAGATTTAGCTTTTATCCACTTCACATCTTCCTTCTGCTCACTTTTACCCCTCCTGTCTTTCTGGTAATCATGTTCTGTTAGAATAAGATTCATGTTTACATTATTATACTACGTAAGTATTATATACATCTGAATCTTTTAATGAGTTTGATTAAATTTACTTTCTTGTGCAACTTTTAGTTTTCATGTCATTATCAATGGTCTTGTGTTCTTGTTTGCTTAGTTTTCTGAATTAAAAGAGACCCACTTCTGGATTGTTAATCCGAAATGTCTGCAAATCAAGAGAAAAAAGAAGATATGAAACTAGTAAAACATGGGTGAAGGCTTGAACAGGTTGTTCAAAAAAGAAAAAATCCACGTGGTTAATAAGTTGATGAAGAGCTGCTCAAAACCCACTGGTGATTAGAAAAATGAAAGCATCACAATATTACTTTATTTCTCCCAGCTTGGCTACTGTTGGAAAGTTGGATGGTGCTAAGGGTTGGCAGATATGTGGTAATATAAAACTGCAAAGCACCGCTGGTGAAAGTGTGGAGTGGGAAACAGTTCTGGAGAGCATTCTGCCATCACTGCCACTAGTCACCTCCATCACACTCCAGCATGAAAATCCTGCAGAAATTTTTTACTTCATTTTTGGTAGCAGGAAATTGGAGACAATCTAGTTAATGATCGATAAAGGACCAGATTAAGTACATATGGTGGATGCATATTAAGAAATACTTGTAAATTAGAAGCAATGAATTAGATACACGCATAGCAATATGGATAAATCTAAAAATCAATGCTGAGAGAAAGAAAACTATGAAAAACAAGATAATTTAGCAAAATGCAACTTGTATAAATTAAAAATATATGCAAATAAGATAATATACATTTGAAAAGGACTCATAAATGAAACAATAGGCTTCAAACATACTTAAAAAGTGTTTATATAATTATGATTGAATAAACATTACATCTTAGCCATGCAGTGTATTATGATTACATTTTGTTTTGGGGAGTGGGGAGGGAAGTACAGTGTTTTTCACTTCTCTGGAGTTAGTAATGATGCAAACTTTCTTGTTGTTTAATTAGTTTTCTGTGTACATATTGCTAATTCATTCCTAAATTCTTTGTCAAATAAATACGAGTATACTTCTCGCCTTTGCAATCAGATTCCTCAGATAATTTGTCATCCACTTTATATTTATATTCTCTGCCATGTGAGGACACAGTTAGAAGGTACACATATGCAAGCCAGGAAGAGAGATCTCACCAGATGCTGACCCTGCCACATCCGGGACTTCTAGCCTCCAGAACTGTCCGAAAACGGAGTTCTGTTGTTGGTGCCATCCAGTCTGTGGTATTTTGTTCTGTCAACTTAAGCAGACTAACACAGATTTTGGTATTGACAAGTGGGGTGCTGCTGGAACAAATCCCTAAAAATGTGGAAATGGCTTTGGAACTGAATGATCGGTAAAGGCTGGAAGAGTTTTGAGACGCATGCTGGAAAATGTCTGGATTGCCAAGAAGGGACTATTGGTGGAAGTATGGACATTAAAGGTGATCCGGGTACAGACTCAGCACAGAGAAGACCTGGAGGGAAGGTATCCATCTTATTAGAGGATACACAATCACGAACAGCACGTTGATAGAAACATGAATGTTAAAGGCCATTCTGACAAGGTCTCAGATGGAAATGAGGAACACATTATTGGAAACAGGAGGAAAGACAACCCTTATTAAAAAGACACAAAAAACTTGCATTCTAAAGGTTTGCAGAAGGTAGAACTTGTGAGTGATGAAATGAGATTTCTGTTAAATTTCTGTTTGTTGTAACCACTATAATACCATGTGAGAGGAGAGAGATGAATTGAAGAAGACATTGTTAAGGAAAATGAACCAGAACTTGAAGAGTTAGAAGTTTCTCAGCCTATACATATTGCAAAAATGAGAAAGCTTGTTCTGAAAGGTGCGGTTGAGCAACCATTTTATAAGGAGATTGCATTGAACCATGAATTTAGTCAGCCATTTCAGCAGAAGCCTGGAATAGAGGTGTGATTATACCAGCAGAAACTGAGGATGGAGATAGGATGAAATGAAGGAAGGTGATTCTATGGGACAGGACAGTGGAGTTGTTTGGCTACAATTGGCTGTGCTATTCAAGAAAAAAGAATGACCCCCAATTTTTTCTCTCCTCTAGTTTCTCTCCTCTGACCTTACTTTTCTTCTCCTCACCCCAGTTCTCATCTTTTTCTTATTTTTACACTTTCTCATTTTCTCAACTTTATCTTTCAACCCTTCTGTTGATTTCTTTCTTTTTAAAAGATTTTATTTTATTGTTTTGAGAGAAGGTGTGTGTGTGAGAGAGAGAGAGAGAGAGAGAGAGAGAGAGAGAGAGAGAGAGAGAGAGCGAGCCCAGAACAGTCTCCATAGTTGTACATCATTAGTTGTGACATGGTTTCATACTACACAGGTGGATGTGGGGCCATGTGTATGGTATTTGCATGGGCCGGAGCCAGGAATGGAACCCTGGACCTTGCAATTGCAAAGCAAGTGCTCAATCATTGGGCTATCCTGACATCCCCTCTTAATTTATTTCTACTCACTTGTGTTTAATTTTAAAAGCTTTCATTTTATGCACATTAAATCTTTTTTTATTTTTTAAATAAATTCATACTCTTGATTTCTCCTTAAAACATTTTGTTATTTCTCTGCAGAGGTCATGTTTTGGAACTCTTTTCTTCTGTTTCCTGCATTATTTTTCTTTCTTCTGGGATTCTTTTACTTTGGGTTGTTTGGTTCTCTTTCACATCAGAAGCTTTCCCTCAAGTATCTGATGCTATGGAGCTGTTTGCTTAAAGTGGAAGACACTAGACACTTAGGGAAATGAACATTTTGGAAACAAGGACAGAACTGTTAACTGGGGGTATCACTGTAAAATGATCTGGCAGGGATGTGCAAAGACTTAAGCAACTTTGGGCTCTTTTTATTGGGCTGATCACTTTCCCTAGTGATGACTCTTCAGTCTCCTCTTGGAGAATATCTGCTTGGCTTCCAGCATACTTATTGCTCAACTGGGTAAGAAGATTGATGTTCTTAACGTTCAGTATGTAGACCTCTATCTAATCCTCCAGTTTTGGGTGTGACATCCCACCCTTCAGCTCTGCGCAATGATGCTAAGACCAGAGTCTCTGGTTCAGCCTCTTTATAGAATACAAGGGCTGCCTAGAAAGAATCCAGCCATGTAACCATTTGCAGGACAATGGCTGGAATTTTTTTTTTTTTTTCATACAGCCTTTATAAATATGTAGTCTTCTCCTGGGATGGGAGGAGAGGTCACTCAGCTACAAATTCTCATTCAGACTTGCAAGTAAATCTACTGTTTCAGACCCATCTACACTTCAACTTTCCAAAGTACATTGAGCCATAAACTGTGCCTCTTGGTGTCTTTCCACAGGCATAGGCTTGTTTCTGGGATACCTTCACAATCAGTTTAGGAATCAACCTTCATGAGTCTGATAAATCAGTTACCACCTTTACATCTGCTTCTGGTTTCCAAAATTTTGTTACTGTCACTTTCTTTCCCATTTTCTTGTCATTGGATATTACATACAGTACCTTGTGCCTTTATATCATTATGATGTTTTGGGAGGGAGAAATGGCAAGATACTTCTGTTGAATCTTCAGTTGATCAGAAATCTTACAGTAAATCTTTGAGAGAAATAGTTAGGATGCTTGGGAGATGTTTATTATTTATTGAAATGGAGAATTTTAGAGCCAAAACTTAAAATTTTAAATCCTGGTTCAGATTTTTCATGGCCTGTGGCATGTAAAAAAGAAGGGTGTGTGTGTGGGGGTGGGGTGGGGGGGTGGGGTGGGGTGTAACACCTTCCTTACAGAGTTGCTAGAGTTAGAAAGCATATAGTACAGCAGCGGATATATAATATGTACCGAGTAAGTGATGACTTTTATTACTTTATTGTTGAAGGATAGAGGTGCCATTCATGTATTATTTCTCTTTAATGAGAAACAAAAAGAAAATCCTAGTGTCAGTTTTATTAGTGGTATGCTGCAAATGCCAAGCAAACCTTCGTTGATACTCATCAAGTACAAGATTCTCGAAGAACTAAATTGGAGAATGGGGTAAGGTCTCCTGTATTCAAACTAGAATGGAGATCAAGTTGCATATGTCTGGTAGAAGCAACTTCATTTACTGACCTTATTACAAGTAGGTGGAGAAGCTAGGAAGTGGTTAGCTTCCTTCCTACTGTCCAGAGTCCCTGCCCAGGGACCTCTATCTGCTCTGGAGTCTGATAGTGCAAATAGAGCACAGTCCATGTGAACACAATGAAATTCAAGAAGCAGCAGTGGAGAAGAGGCATCTCAGTCAATAGTGGCCTCTTGAATGCATTGACCCCAAACTCTGGTAAAACTATGGTGCATTGGATGACAGAGTTTCTCTTGGCAACTAAATGAGTTACACAGGGCCTCAAACGGTTAAAAGAAACTGGAGGAGTTTACTGCAGACCCACCTTCCAGGCCTGTCCCATAGGGAGGCGAGTAAAATCCCACACAATGATAAGCACAGAGTAAGGAAGGAAGGTTTCCTCCTGAATGAATTCTTGACATTCCAAGGGCCAAATTCCACGTTCTCTCACTCCAAGTTCCTGTCACCTTCAGAACATTGTTTATTACTTCTTTATGTAAGTGTGTGTGTGATTATCATTTCTCTGTAAGTAATTGAGATTGTTCAGAGCCTGCACTATATCTCTTTGTTTTCTTTAACTTCCTTAAGTAGGTAATGCAAGAACTGTTTTATTCCCAAATGAATTCAGTCATATCAAGTTACCAAAGGGAGGATTTCAGACAAATCAAGAACTGCTCTTTAAATTTTTTGCTTCTTTGATAGCAGTATGTATGGTCCACGGAGAGCCAATAAGGTGATAGAAATGACACAGCTAGTCTTCTCGCTCTCCTCTTTCTTGGGGCTACAGCACACAATTGGAAGGGTCCTTCTCTTGAAACTTCTCCTGCCTTGGACTTCTCATCTGAGATGAAGTGATGCTTTCCTTTTCTGTGGGACTGGAATGTAAACTAATCTTCCCAGTGACTTTTGTTCTTCAGAGGGTCATTATTAAATCTGGATTTTTGACCATATTTAGCATTTGTAAAAGTGAAATTCCTACATGCAAGAAAGATCCCTGTTGTGAGACTAATAAATATCAAATAAATAAAAGCCCTATTGGAATGAACTGCTTTCTTTCAACTTACTGCCATGCTAGAATTTCTCATCTCCTACCCCATTTTTCTCTCCTTTATCTCCATCTCTTCCTTTCTTATCTCTCTCTCTCTTTTTATTTTTGTTTCTCTTCTTCTTTTTTTGGGGGTGGGGGTGGGAGAGAGGAACGCTTAGTTTATTTTCATTTTCCTGCTTCTCTCTGTCCTCTTTATTTTCCTCCTTGTTCACCTTCATCTTTCTTGAATTGTCACCACTCATTTACATTAATTAGGCAGGACACTAAACTAGAGTTACTAAAGATAAGTGCCTTCCACTTCTCTTAGAGCTTACATCTGATAACATACAGTGTGGAGGACCAACTTAGACAGGGATCTTAGGCCAAGTCTATGAACTTCGGTTGAAATTATTATTCCCCAAAGAGACAGTGGGTATCAGTTATGGGGTGGTGACTACAAAGCGGTGACCTCCTCTGGGACCTCCACCTCATTTCTCAGAGGGCACGGAGAACCCAGTAACCACCGCAACTTTGTGCAACTTCAACCTCAGACAAATCTGAAGTGATGACCTGAGGCTGAGAGGCGCTGTATAACTTGATTACATTTTTTTTTAATTCCATTTTTCTCTTGGAAGGACACCTTCAGAACACAGAGTCAGTTTATCTCTGCAATTTTAGACATCAAATAGCTTATTTTTTAGTTTTCTTTGGGTCAAAGAATGTTATTAAGAAGAAAAATGTAAAAAATATTGGCTTTGTTACAATTCGGTATCCAAACTGAAGGCTCTAATAAACTCACAGAAATGCTCTTGCTTTAAAATTCTTTATAGTATAAAGGAAAGATAA
Organism: Craseonycteris thonglongyai; assembly: GCA_004027555.1. Taxonomy (NCBI): domain Eukaryota; kingdom Metazoa; phylum Chordata; class Mammalia; order Chiroptera; family Craseonycteridae; genus Craseonycteris; species Craseonycteris thonglongyai. Next base: position 2,288 of record PVKE010043598.1, on the reverse strand, counting down.
AAATATTATGCAGGGCAAGAGTGTTCTAAAATTTACATTAAAAAAAAAATAAAACCAAGCAAATAAAACTGTCAACAGATTTTGAATGTTAATATGCCCAAATGCCTTTTTGTTGGGAATTATCATGTAGGTTCTAGATGTTTTGAATATGCAATTTTACTACTTGACTCTGTGGGAGATTATTTTAGAATCCGGAGCGTAGTAGGTTTTGCATGAGCAGGAAAGAAGCAAATGGAAATTACTCCTTAACTTCTCTGTTCATGTAAGGATCTGTCAACCGAGATGTCTAACCTAATTCTCAGGGCAGCAGAAGACATTGGACCTTGTTTCAGCACCCTAGGATTAGAACTTCATCTCCAGATATTGTGAGGTTGCTTCATCAAAACAGCCATGAAGAAATTAAAACAGCTGGCACAATGTAATGAAAATGAACAAGCCATTCTCTCTCTCTTTTTTCTTAAGAGCATGGAAAAATATTTTGTCTTCAAGTGCTTACACATATGCAGGAAAGAGAGGTGGAAGAATGAATTGTTCCATCAGTAATTTCAAGCAGGGAAAATGAGTTACAAGCATATCAGCAAAATACAGACAGAGGTAGACCCAGCGAAGCAGAAGGAAAATGACTAACCACCATTTCCCCTTATTCCCATAACTGATTGGATGTAAACAGAACATTCTCTCTCTCAAATGAGACACAGAAGTCTGATACTGAGCAGTGGCTACTTTTCAAGATATCTTTGTCAGCAAGATGGGTCCAAGTTATGATTTCACCATTGCTGTGATTGACATTGTTACGGTTCTTAGAGCAGTTACCATGGAAACAGAAAGGCCTTGCATGTATTTGAAGTAATTCACCTGACCTAGTGCTCAAAATGAGGGAGGGCTGAGTGCTAGTATTTCTCCCAAGTCTTTCCATGATCCGGCCGATGCAGGCTGCAGTCTTGGCTCTGATCTGAAGAGGCTGTCTGAGCAGAGCACGTGAGGAAGGAGGAGAAAAATGGCCAATTCTGGCATGTGCTTAGACGAATTCCAGCCTGTGATCTCCTCTAGGGAGTTATGATGCTGTCAGGAGCTTCTGGTGCATTCTCCTTCCTAAATAGGGACTGGTTTCTTCCCTCTCACTCCTGATAAATGCTGGGAAGGCCCACAGGAAGGATGCTTCAATCAGTTTTTAGCACGGCATTTGTGTCACTCCTGGGCCAGGGGAAGATGTGGGGAGAGGTTGAGATGGAGAGAGAGAGAGAGAGAGACAAGAAATAAGCTTATGCTGGTTCTCTGCCTTGGGGTAGATGTATCACATTTACTAGAAATGGTATATGGATTATGTTAAATGTCAGCTTGTGAGTCCCCATCCCTTTTAAAGCAGAGGGCAAAGTGCAAGGAGTCTAACTATCACACCATCACAGAATCTCTTCAACCTTGACATTAGTTAGATCTGCCCAAGACCCAACACTCTCCACATTCAGCCTGCCCCTTCACTAGTACATCCCTCTGGACTCTTCTTTGCCTCATCTCTACTTCCAGATGCTCCAGTTTCTTTGAACTAATGGAACCAAGGTGGAGTGCTGGCAATTTTTTCCCTCTTCATTGCTGCCTTGGATAATTTTTCTACTCATACTCTTAAGCTTTCTTTTTCAGAAACTCAGGTTACCACTTGGGCCATTTCCTTTGCCTCCTCATTGTTGTCATTGACTGACCTTTGGGATCTTCTACTTTCTCAGTGAGCTTAGCACCTGGGTTAGCATTTTACTTCCTTACCTCCACTCACCTGATGTACAAGGCATTTAGCTTCACACCAATAACTCCTCTAATACATTGGTTCTCTCATTTTCTTGGCTTTCTCAACTCTGATCACCCTCATCTGTCCTCCTGCCATAGTCATTAGGGTAGAAATAATTGTATTGACCTCACTGTCATCCCACATTGAGCTGCTTCTAGTACTACCGTAACTTCTTATCCCTTTACTTGATACACTCTCAACCTCAATGTGCCTCCTGTTGGTCCTGTGATGGCTTTGGGAACCAATCTCTCCTCTGACTCTCAGATCCTTCTTGGCCTCTCAGGTACACTTACTTAGCTTGATCACTATGGTTAACAAGTTCAGCTTTTTTCTTAAAACCAGCTTGGGCTCTCTCAGACCTGCCATACTGAATTTGGTATGACTTTAACTTCATTCATTCATTCTTCATTTTTTCAAGCATCTACTATTGATTGAGTAGCTGGCATTCTTATAGGTCCTGTGGATATGGGTTAGTTCTCTACCCTCCTAGAGCCTATGACATACTGTG
>PVKE010043597.1:0-13310 GCA_004027555.1 Craseonycteris thonglongyai | reverse complement strand
TACATTTGATTTTGATTAACCACATTTCAAGTCTTCAATCGTCCTATATGAGAAGAGGGTATTGTCATGTTGGGTAGTACAACTCTAGGATTTTGGGACCATGGGAAGTAAATTAATAATATTGGTAGTTTATACAGCAGGTTCTTTTCATACATCACTGTCATTTGACTATCTCAGGATAACAATCCCCAGGAAGGTACAAATCAGATGAAAATTATAAAGAAATAACACATATTAATAAAATGTCAATGACTATTGAGATAATAATGTGATACCAGTTTTAGGAATGGATTATAACAATGGACCTTTATATGACAGAGAAAGAAGAGAGCAGTGAGTCTAAGAGAAAAGTGACTGAAAAATAGCCTACAGATAATGTTACAAAGGGGTTAAAGTTAAATGCCCCAGTGTGCTTTCAGAACATAGTGACCACTATGAGAATAAATAGATAAAACTTTGTGTAAGAAATCAAGACCAGACTACCAAAATAACAAAAATGGAATAAGATATGTTTCACGCTTCAAGGTCATTTTGACCTAGTGGGAAAGCAGAACAGTACTGCGAGGCTAAGAAAAGATAACATATTATAGAAAAATAAATAGACAGTGTGGTGCTGGACATAACATGGATTTTTGAATCAGATGTTCCTGTCATTCATTATCATCAGTTTTCACATCTGAAAGGGAATAGAATCTTCCCTGTAGTCCTTAGAATATAGCAAGATAGCAGGTGTTACAAAATCACATCATTCTCTCTCTCTCTCTCTCTCTCATAGATCAGCTATGCACAAAAAGGAAATATCCAATTGCTAATTTAACAAATCATTAATTGAGCTCATTTTGTGAGCTGATAATTTGGATGTAATTATTTTGTCATCTAAAATGCCTGATGAATAGGTCCTGTCAATTTAAAATATAAGAAGAAATGAGGATAGGAGTCAAATGATCGCTAGGGACGTGAGTTATGAGCAATGTTGTCAACTCTAAGCAACCCATCCCACACGTTTTTATGTGATATCTGATGTTAAATGTTGATAATTGAAAGACATATTTATATTGACCACTTATATTAATTTACAATGGCAATTGGTACTATTATAGAACTCTCAGTTTCCATTGGTATGGCCTCTGTACTAACTAACAGGAACAAGATTGGTCATCAGGGAAAAAATGTGGGGATTATTAGGGGTTGTTTGCTTTTGGCTTTGACTTTAGAAAAATACGTCCATCTGGGAAATAATTTATTAGCTGATAGAAAAAGAGCAGAAGTAAGTGATATCATCATTATACTAGGTATTCTACATAAAATATCCTTGGTCTGAAAAGCAAAAGAGGTGATTTAGGGGACAGAACACCTCAGCTGTTTTCCTTATCCATAAATGCCTCACATTTATCCAGTTCTCAGTCCATTTTCAGATAATTTTAAAAAATTAGGGGAAGCCAGGATGGCTCAGTGGGTTAAGCGCTCACTTTGCAGCGCCGGGGACAGAAGATCTAATCCCGGCCCCGGTCCTTGCGGACCCATGTGCTGAACTGGGGAGTTCCCCCAGTTCAGTTCTCTCTTTGTCTTTGTCTTTGTATCTCTCTCTCTCTCTCTCTCTCTCTCTCTCTCTCTCTCTCTCTCTCTCTCTCTCTCTCCTCAAAAACAATAAAAAAAATAGTTAAAAAAAATTATTTTGCAAATTTTGTTCTCCTTTCAGATGCCATGGTTCCACATATACTGACAGAATTTTGTTGTCATTTTCTTAGTAAAAATGTCAATTTATTAAATGGTGGTCTAGTTAATTTTTAAATGCACCTTGCCAAACTCAGTCAGCTGTTTCCTTCTTTGCCAAAAGAATCAGATTGATTTTTTTAAATTGCATTGAAGTTAACTTTTAGTCTTATTTAGTTGACTTGTTTCTGTGTTAAGACTGAGTTTTTGTCCTAAATAAAAATCCCATTGTCAAAACATGTTGGGAACATTGAGTCTGGGGGGAAAAATAAAACATGATATTTTCATCATTTCTTATTGATTTCTTTTCTGGGTTAGATAATCACTTCACTGTACATTTCCACATTATTTTTTTTAAAGCTTTTTTATTTTTTTGAGATTACATATTGAGATTCTATAAACAAATAATAAAAGTATGAATTGAGATTACTTTTAATCTTTATATTCTGTAAGATACATGACAACATATAAAAATTGCAGGTTTAAGAATAGTACAATTGTAGGATATAATATACATTCAGGAAGCAAAGTCTGAATGTTAGCCTAACGAGCTCTGTAGGAAAATAGTATTTTCAGTTTTAAAAAAGAGTAATTTTGTACAAAGAAAAGTGAGAATAAGAGAAATCTTCTGTGAAGTTTACTTGTAAGATGGCATTTAACAAACTTAGTCAATGAAATCTGTTTACATTAAAAAAATAAATACACTTTGTATATATTGAAATTTTCATAAAAGTCTTATTTTTGTTGTGTGTGTTATAGATGACTATCTTTAATACTTTTGTTTATATCAACAAGCAATAATTTTATTTGACTGCAATAAAAAAGAGTTTATTTTATCTGAAAAAGTTAAAACACTTTACAGACACTAAAATTTTTAAATTTATTTTTACAAGTTATGTAGATATTATTATCTACTGTCAGTTATCCAAATTGTTTGTACAATATTTAATGGCATTGTTCTAATTAAGTCTGATTATACTTAACACAAATTTAAAATAATTAGGCATCCCTACTCACTTTGTCTTTTATGGTGATTTCTCATTATCTTCCAAAACTTTCAGGGTATTTTTTAAACTTGATTTTCACAGCAGAGACATTACTGTATATATATACATTAGAATTGTTCCTTTGAATATTTCTGTCGTTTTTTATTGAAAATATCCAACACTTCTTTTGATAAGAAATCACCCTTGATAAGGAATTACCCTTGAGTTTACACCTCATTCATACACTCACACAATATGATTTAATTAGTATTTAAAACTAATTTAGAATCAACTACTGGATCTATTACCTCTTTTTGCATAACAAACTACTCAAAGTCAGTAGCTTAAATTAACCCTCTTGTTAATTTATGATTCTGAGGATCAGGAACCAAGCCAGAATCCTCGGAGTTGTCTTGATTCTCCTTGGTTAGCTAGGGCAGCTCAACTGAGCCTGGAGGAGCCAAGATGGCTTTATTCACATGTGTGGTTGTTGGTTAAAGGTGACTAAAAAGTCTGTAAGTTGGCTAGTTCTTTATCTCTTTATAATGTCACATCTTTCAATGCATGCCCCTGTGTCTTCTCTCTGTAGTGCAGCAGGGGGGTGGGATCAAAGTTCTTTACATGGACCTCAAGATTCCAAGAGGATGAAGATATAAAATTACTTAAAGCAAGTCACAGTCCAGCACAGTAAGTCAGGAGAGAGAGGTAATAGACTCATCTCTTCATGGGAGAAATAGCATGCGATTACTGAAAAGGAAGGAATTAGCTGTGGCTGACTTTGTAGATAATATATTATAACAACCATAACCTACATTATACTCTATTCCTTATAAACGGTTCATTACTTCCTATCTATTTGCTTATGCTTCTATAATATATATACGGTATCTGCTAAAATATTATATCTCAAGCCTTATTTTAAATATTCTCTAACACACCGACCTTTCCATGATAGCTTTCACATGTGTCTTAGAAAATTTTATTCTTACATTGAAAAGAGTAAAATTAATATATTTTATTATTTATTTATTTATTGCATTTTATATAATCTTGGCAACTATGAAAGCAAAATTAAAGCTCCAAATTCAATGGTCACTACGACATAATTTCACCTGAGTTAGCAGCATCATTTTTTATATTTTTTTGTTTTTATTACTATCTTTTTTTTTTTTTTAATACAATTTAGAGATGAGATAGAGTATTAGAGAGAGAGAAAGAAAAGGGTCGGGGGAGCAGAGCAGTCTCTATAGATGTATATCATTAGTTGTGACATGGATTAATTCCACACAGGTGGATGTGGGGTTGGGTGGGGTGGGAGCTGCTCCAGAGGCCTCCCTCATGGGAGGTGAACACCTTCACTACCGACCCTTCCCAACAGAGGTTGCCAGTTGTGCCACAGTTTAGCACAGGCTGGAACCAGGAATCAAACTCCAGAACTTGTGAATCCAAGGCAAGTGCTCAACTGCTTTTTAAAAAGAAATTTTTTAACCTTTCTTCTCTTGGTTTCAGTGAGAAAACTTTAATTATATTTTGCTACCTCACTGGTCTGCTTTTCATTGTCCTTTGCTAGTTTTATGTCATCTTCTTCATCTCAAATTATTGAAATGTCTCAGAGCTCTTATCACCTCTCCATCTATAATAACTTAATTGTTTTTCTTAATGCCATGATTTCAATGATTCTCTAATCAGAAATCCAAATTTAGAGGATTCTGGGATAGCTCAGGAGTTGAGCACTTGCCTCACAATCAGAAATTGCAAAGTCTGGGGATTAAATACCAGGCATGGCCCTTGCAAACCCATATGCTGAACTGCAGCACAACTTATAACCACCAGGTTCAATGGCAAAGGTTTTTACCTCCCATACAGGAGGTCCGCAGTTTGGTTCCCATCTCACGTAGCCCCAGATCTACCTGTGTGGAATGAAACCATGTCACAACTAATGATGTACAACTATGGAGATGGTCCTGGGCCCTTTCCCTCCCCTCTTCTTTTTCCCTATCTCTCTTCTCTCAAAACAATAAAATAAAATTTAAAAAGTCAAATATATATATATATATATATATATATATATATATATATATATATGCGTGTGTGTGTGTGTGTGTGTGTGTGTGTATATATATATGTATATATATAGAGATAGATAGATATAGATATAAATATATAGATATATGTTAACTTTAGCAGTATATATCCAACTGATCAGTTAACATCTCTATTTGCAAGTGTAATAAACATTCAACATTTCCAAAAGTAATGCCCTATGTTTAAGCTTCACGTTTATTGCTACCCTGTTAGCTTCATCATAGCAGTAAACAGTATCAGTTGCTTAACCTAAAAATAGTATTATCATCCTTAAATTCTTTCTTTTTAATCCTGTTCCACATCTCAACCATCATCAGAAATTGACATTTAGCTTTATTCCCAAGCTATATCCTGGGTAACATATTACCCTGATTCACTGCTAATGACCTTGTCTTAGCCACCATCATTTCTCATTTAAATGACTACAGGAATCTCCAACAACTTCCTGTTTTTAGTCTTGTTTCCCTTTAGCTTATTCTTACGTAACAATAAATTGGGATAATACTTTAAAATTTTAAGTCTTTATTTTTCTCTTTAGCTCAGAACCCTATAAAAAAACATCTTATTACACTGAAAATATTATCCAAATAGCTTACCATGAGATACATTATTCCCATATGCTTTCAGTTCTCATTCATAGATTGACAGCTCACTTACTGTCTCTGGATAGTTGCTTTTTCTAAATTATGTCTAGATTGTTCTTGACCATAGTCCTTTGAACTTGCTAACTATTCTTCCCACAATGTTCTTTTAGGGGAAGCCAGGTTGGCTCAGTGGGTTGACCACTCGCTTTGCAGCCCCTGGGGACTGAAAATGGAATCCCTGCCCTGCCCCTTGAGGATCCACATGCTGAACTGGGGTGTGGCTTCCCATGCAGGAAGGTCCCCAGTTCAGTTCTCACTCCCTGGTTGAGCCCCTGGCTCAAGGTGTACCTCCCACTCAGGAGGCCCCCAGCCCAGTTCCTGCCCTATGCGGCCCCCACCCACCTGTGAGGAACAAACCATGTCAAAAACTGAAGTACAACTATTGACACAGCTCTGGGCCTTCCCCCTTTTCTCTTGTCTCTCTCCATCTCTGTCTCTCTCTGTCTTTGTCAAAAACAATAAAATAAATCTTTAAAAAATAGAATGTTCTTTTTAAAGTTTTTAGAGTTTGTTCCACTACCACTGTCAGATGTTGGCTCCTGTTGTGTCATAGAATGGTCTTACATGTATGTCTTACCTCAAATAGCAGACCGTTCTTATCATTCCTTTGGACATTACCTAGTTTTAGCCCCCATGAAGCATTTAAAACAAATTGGTATCGTATTTTATATGAGCTAATTTTTTAGAAAGTTATATAACCTCAGCATCTAGAATTCAGGAGAAAGTTATGGGTTGAGAGAAATTTTAAATTAGCAATTAACTACTTTTGAATTTTTTAATGTTAAAAATTTATTTCAAAACTAAATAATTAAAATATACATAACAAAAGTCATTAATCCCACTCCATATATATATATAAATTTACATATTTAACTTTTTACATTTTTATAATTAAAAAATTTATATATTTAATTTATATATACAGTCATACCTTGGTAGTTGACTGCTTTTAAACTTAGATCAACCTTGCTACTCAGCAAATTTTGACATGAAAATTTTGTCCTGGTCTTGGTTGTTTACTGAACAACTTTTCTCCTGAAACCAATTAACAACTTGTAGCAAAGTGCCACTGTATTTTTAACTGGGGGAATTATGATACTTGAAGTCTATGAAATAGGTATTTGAATACTAATGCATCATCACATATTGGTGACTCAATATTAGGAAAAGTTTCTAAACTTAACTGAATGTCCCTTTATTGGCAATTAAAATGGGAATAAAAAGCAACTCTTCTTCATTGCTTTGTTTTTTTTAAACAAGGTTGTTGGGAAGGCTATGATAATGTTTAGAGAACAGTGCAAATGTTATCATCACTTAATGACTACAAATACAGTGGTTCCTTGGTATTTGTCATTTATTGATATCAGGAGGCATAAAAACAGCAAAAATGATGAGTACTAAACCAAATTTTTTTCTAAGGAATAATGCAGTAGTACCCTTGGTACACATTGTTAATTGGTTCCAAAAGGCACGGTGAGTATCAAATAAACGTATCAAATAAGTAGGACAAAATTGTCACTTCAAAATGAGTCAAGTATCAAATTTATTGAGTTTCAAAGCAGTCGAGTAACGAAGTATGACTGTACTTTATTCACTATACGTGCATGTTTTCTTCACAGTTCTGGGGTTCCTCTCTATGGATATAATAATAATATGAATTTGTGAGAATACTGGCCAGACATACCATTTTAAATGGGACAGAAAACAACATACTGTCCCATTTGAAGTTGTACATCTGGTCAGCCTACTGACACCTTGAAGTTAGCCCAGCGAGACTAGGTTGCCCATACACAATATTTGAAATGGGACAGTACCATTATTTCTTGTCCCATTTAAAATGATACATCTGGTCAGCTGAACTTGGGATAAAAGAGAGATTCTCTTTGTTTTACTCTCAATTGAGTTCACTTTTTATAAATATTCTTTATTTCTATTCTTTTGGGGGATTATAAAACTTATTTTCAAAGGAAGCAAATGAAACTCTCTTGTTTAAAGGAACACAAATATAATTTTTGCACATCACTGTTTACTGTATCAATATATATTTTTAAAGATTGATTGTTGATGCAAAGTGAGCTGATTCTGGGTGGTGAGCACAGAATGTGATGTATAGACAATATAATGTGGAATTGTACACCTGGAAACAATGTAATTGATATCAATTAATGTCACCCCAATAAATTTAACAAAACAAACAAACAAATAAAAAAGATTTATTTTATTGACAGAGAGAGAGAGAGAGAAAATCAGACAGAGAGAAGGGGAAGGGCCCAGAACAGCCTCCATAGTTGTACGTTATTAGTTTTTGACATAGTTTCATTTCACACAGATGGGCGTGAAGCCACTCAGTATGGGAACCAGGCCAGGGGCCTCCAGCATTGGAGTCATGCCCCCACAAGCCAGGGGCCAAACCAGAGGCTTTCTTCATAGAAGCTCACCCCAGCAGGAACTGAATGGCCCCACTCCCACATGGGAAGCACACCACAGTTCAGCATATGTGTCCTTATGAGCCAGGGCCAGAACCGGGACTTGGTCCTTGGACTACAGGCTTGCAAATCAAATCCTCTACCTGTTGAACTATCCTGGCATCCCCTGAATCAATATTTTAACTGTTACAATTTTATCATGTAAAATATTGTAAAACTGATTAACAGATATGTTGAATATCTGTAAACAAATTGGTAGAATAATTGATTTAAACCTCCTATTCTTGTTTTTCAATATCAGCCACCCCTAAAGACACTTTTTCCTTTAGTGATAAAATATAATTACAGATATTTCATTCACGTGGCTTGTTATTTAAACTTGAAACATATTTTCATTGACATAGCAACAATATAAATATAAATGAATGAAAACTATTTTGAATGTTTCAAAACTCTTCTGAGATTTTTGCCTTTCACTTTTCACAGAAAGAAAGTGGTTGGTTGATATTAAGCACCATTTTAAAAAATAATCATGTATTTAAAAGCCTTCTTTGAAGATTGAGCAGTGAAATGTCACTGAGGTTAATGAGAATTTTTTTTGATTTATGAAATTTTTATTCTCTTAATAGGAAGATATAAAATGTACTATATGTTAAATTTAATATCTCAAATTCATGTAATTTAGTTAAATTGTTTTGTAAAGAAGTTCAATTTAAAATTTATTTTTTAAAGGTTTATTTATTGTTTGAGAGAAGGTGTGTGTGTGTGTGTGTGTGTGTGTGTGTGAGAGAGAGAGAGAGAGAGAGAGAGAGAGAGAAAGAGAAGTGTGGAGGGCCCAGAGCAGTCTCCATAGTTGTAACTCATTAGTTGTGATGTGGTTTCATTCCACACAGGTGGATGTGGGATCAAGCAGGGCAAGAACTCCAACTGGGGACCTCCAACATGGAAGGTGAGAAGCTTCACTACTGAACCATCTCAGCAGGCACAAGTTGTGCTAAGGTTCAGCATATGGGTTTGCATAGGAGGGGCCGGATATCAAACCCAGGACCTTGCACTTGCAAGACAAGCACTCAACCACTGAGCTATTCAGACATCCCCTATTTTATTATTATTATTATTATTATTATTATTATTATTATTAATCACTTTAAACAAATAAGAACATTTTCAAACATTTTAATTCAAATATTAAATTTGTTTCTCATGAGTATTTTTTTATCATGCAAAAAAGATAAAACAAATTAAAAAAAAGCCCTGGAAGGTGACCCAGAGTAACTTAGCAAATGTGCCAACTGCATTCTTTCTGATGCAATTCAATTAGCATTATATGAGGTCTGACAATTAACTTCACCAATTCATCTTAGAAAAGAAGTGCTACATACCTCCTTGCTGAATATCACACAGTCAACTTCAAAGTACTCCCTTTGAAAAGGTATGCATTGATGCCAGTGCCTAGTCCACACTTCAAAGCAATTTTGGCTCTTTTTCTGGAAGGGTCATCAGATCTGTTGTCATATTACCCCCTGATGCCTTAAATGTCATCCAAAATGTCTTGCTTTCAATATTTCCTTTATCTTTCGGTGAAGAAAAAAGTCATTGGGGACCATATCAGGTGAGTAAGGAGAGTGTTTTAATACAGTTCTTTGTTTATTGACTAAAAACTCCCTCATAGACAGTGCCGTGTAAGCTGATACGTTGTTGTGATGCAAGAGCCATGAGTTCTTGGTGAAAAGTGTAGCTTGTTTTTGTCTACTTTTTTCACACAGCCTATTCAGCACTTCTGAATAGTCAACTTGGTTGACTGGCCAGTTGGTACAAATTTATAATGAACAATTCCTCTAATATCTAAAAAGTTTAGCAACATCATTTGACTCTTGATTTGGACTGACAGAACATTTTTGGTTGTAGAGTATTTGCTGACTTCCACTGTGCACTTGGATGTTGTATTTCAAGGTTGTATTGGTACACCTATGTTTCATCACTAATGATAACATGGCCCAAATCATCATCTTGCCTCTCCAAAAAGTCTTGACAAAGTTTGATTTGCCTTTGCTTTTGTTCATCAGTGAGCTCATTCAGGACAATTTTTGCACATACATTTCCAATGACAAGATTTTCCGTGAAGATTTTTATGTTTCTCTATCAATGTTGACTTGATCTGCTGTGTTTCTCACAGTCAGTCAATGAGTTTGATATACAATTTCATAAATTTTTGCAATGTTTTCATTAGTTCTGCTCATTACTGTTTGCTTTGACCTCTCTTCATCAGTGAGTCTTTTTCTCCCCTCAGAAAAACATTTAATTCATTTGTGCACTGTTGTTTTCCTTATGGCATTATCCCCATAAACTTGGACTAACATGGCCTTGATTTCACTTCCACTTTTGCCAAGTTTAATATAATACTTCATGTTTGTTCATTGCTCTAATGCAAGCTCTGACCTTCTCACTACAGAACACAACACATAACAATAATAAATTCCACTCAGCAAGACACTATCACATATTGACATAAACACAGCTATGAGACTGATATACCAAGGTTATGAAACCTTACCTAGTTGTCTGTATAGTGCAGCCAGTGTAAGTGCATGAAGGCAAGTTCAGGAACTACGGAATGGTCATACCTCATAGACTAAGTTTTCAGTGTAATCATTTTGATTTTAAAAGAAGTCACCGCCAAAGCTTTTCAGTCTTTTGTAGGAGTTCATTTGTAATAATCAATCAAGTGTTTTCAGTAATTCAGTGTGTATTTTATAGAAGTCACTAAAATTTCACTTTCATTTCCACCATACCCTCCCTCAATTGAGTCCCTCAAAGGAGATTTCAGCTTTGCAGATGTGGTAAATTTACCTCAGTTAAATTATTTTGAGTTTACCTATGGCAATATGTGATTGTGAATATTTTGACTGTCCAGAATATAAAGCAAAAATTATATGGTAATAGAAAACTGATAATTGAAATGTAATTGAGCATTGTTTTGACTCAAATATAGTCTTTCTATTAGAAAAGTTAAGGGAAAAAAATGGATGGCAGGTTTAAAGTCAATTATTAAAAGCAAAGTTATTGTGTACTTGGCACTTTTTCAATTACTACAGATCGAATTTAACTATTTATATTCATTATTAACTTTATATTAAGAACTCAAAATTTTGAGGAAGATAAGAACTCATTAAAATGCTTTAAATTTAAAATAAGTTCTACAAGTAAGATTATATTATATAATGATACATATGTATGTCATTTTTTTTCAAGGTAAAAATATACATTGTGCTTTTTGTTTCCTTTTTATTTAATTTTTGAAAGATTTTTATTAAAATGCAACTAACATACCATATTATACTAGTTTCAAATATACATCAACATTTATATATCTAAAGAAATGATCACCATAAGTCCAGCAACCATTTGACACTGTATCACACTATCAAAATACTATTGGCTACATTTTCTATGCTGTATATTATATCCCCAAGTCTTATTCATTTCATACCTGGAAAGTTGAACCTCTTATACCACTTCAATCCTGCTTTTTAATTTTTCAATTACGGTAGATATTCAATATCATTTTATATTAATTTCAGGTATAGAGCGTAGTTGTTTGACATTTATATAATTTAAGAAGTGATCCCCCTGACCAGTCTAAAACCAACTTGGTACCATACATAGTTATTACCATATTATGGACTATATTCTCCATGCTTTGCTTCACATTGCCATGACTATTTTGTAACTACCAATTAGTATTTTTTAATCCCTTCACTTTATTCACCCTGACCCCAAACCCCCTCCCATCTATTACACTGCTAAATCTACTACTCAATTGACACCACACAGAGGTATTGACTGTATGTTTTATGCTGTACCCTATACCCCCATGCCTACTTTATAACAACCAATTTGTACTTAATCCCTTAGCATTTTTCATCCACCTCTAATACTCTTATAGTCTGTCAACCATCAAAATGTTCTCCATATCTATGAGGTTTTTTTAATTAAGTTTTATTTCTCAAAATGTACAGTTGGTGGGATGTATTAGCAACTGGGGCATCCCCACCCTTGGTGTTTCTGGTGTGAATTACTTGTGCTCTGTGCTTTGAAACTAAGTAACTAAGTCCTTTACTAAGGAGCTCCTGAGGGGCTGCCCTGGAAGAAGAACTGGAGATCTTCAGTCTCTCTGAGACAACTGTGGTTCGGATCTTATTTGAGGGACTTTCCGTACAGAGTTTGTCATATATTGTTTTATCAAACAAGATTACATTTATTGAGCTTGTTCCAAACTTTGCCTTTGGACCACATCCTTTGGCCTTGCTCCCAGATCTGGTCACTGGGTCTTTGTCTTTCTTGGCCAATTTTCTAGCTTCTTTCATATATATATATATATATAAATAAATAAATATATATATATATATATATAAATATACATATATATATATTTATATATATATATATATATTTTTTTAAGATTTATTTTATTGTTTGAGAAAAAATGTGAGAGACAGCTAGAGAAAGAGGGAGAGAGGGAGAGAGAGAGAGAGAGAGATGAAAGAAGAAGAAGGAGGAGGAGAGCCCAGCGTAGTCTCCCTAGTTGTACATCATTAGTTATGACATAGTTTCATTCCACACAGGTGGATGTGGGACCGCACAGGGCAGGAACTGAACTGGGGGCCTCCTGCATGGGTGGCAAAAGCCTTCAGTGCCATCCCAGCAGTTCCCAGTTGCATCGCAGTTCAGTATATGGGTTTGCATGAGCCAGGACCAGGACTTGATCCCTGGACTTCAAAGTTGCAAGGCCAGCACTCAACCTGTTAGGCTATCACAGCATTCTCTCCAGCATCTTTCTTCTTCTTGTCATCCTCAGGTGGCATAGCAAAGCTTGGAGAGCAGCTGCTACCACTGCAGCTTCACTAACATATTGGACAAAAAAAAAAAAAATAGTATCTATGCCAAACAGGACCAGAAACCTTCACCTACAGTGAGTATTTCCAGGGCAAGAAGCAAGAGCCCCATGAAGCTCCACCCTCTCATTGAAGCTGGAAGCAGGTGGGAGGGCCTGGGCTGGGATTTCCCATCTGAACACCTTGAACATTGTCCCTGTCCTATTAGACTTTGTTACTAGTTGTGAAGCAGTCACACATTGCTATTTCCTGGCATTAAGAACCAAGAAAGAAAGACAAAACATTTTAGGTCTCAGAAACTATTTTTCTGGCATTATACTCAAGCATGCTTCCTCAAGTGTGCAAGCAGCACAGCCAGCAGCGCCCCAAGACTGGGAGCTGTTTCATTCTGTTAGTTTAATTTGTTCTTTAAATCCCACTTATAAGTGAAATCAAATGGCATTTTTTGTTCTCTGTCTAACTTTAGATCCATCCATGGTGTTGCAGATGGCAAGTTTTGTTGTTTTTTATGGCTGAGTAATATTTCATTGTATATATGTACCACCTCTTCTTTGTTCATTC
>PVKE010043596.1:0-13313 GCA_004027555.1 Craseonycteris thonglongyai | reverse complement strand
GAACCTCAGTGAGAGGAACGTTGGGTAATCTTAACCTGTACAGATCATGGAAAGAATTGTAGTTGTTGACCACATGTAAGATATCGTTCAAAGAGCTTTACCTATTGTAGCCCAATCTTCACGAATGCCTCAAGGGCTATTTGTTTCTGATCATTTCTGTAGACAGAAGAAGAAAGTAAGATACGAATCAGTTAAATAACTTGGTCCAAGTGCCCAGCAGATTAATGCTGGAGCCTGGACCCCAACCCTGGCAGCTTGATTCTTGGGCACCAAATGAAGTACAACATGCTGTAGAAACAAGTCAACATACTTAACAATGACCCCATGACCTGGGGTCTGCATGCTTTAGTACTTTGCCTTCATATAAAAGTAAAATACACTCAGTGCAAAATTTCCAGAAAACTTTAGAAAATCATCGCAGTACAAGAGTGCTACCTAAAAAAAACAACACTGTTGGTTTAAAAACCCAGACATTGTCCTCTGAACATCTTAGATGGCTGTGTACTGTGGACGTCTTTTCCCCATGGAAATGTATTAATGATATCATTCTATTGTATCACGGCTTGCTACTTTTCATATCAATACATTCCCAACATATTCTGATGACCGCAAACTTTCTTTGAAACCAGAAATCAGTCATGTATGGTCCACAGGCCAAATGTGGCCTATTGTCTTTTTTGTAAGTAAAGTTTTATTGCAACACAGCCATGCCCATTTGTTCATGTGTTGCCCATGGCTGCTTTCATGAGTTGCATTGGCAGAGTTCGTAACTGTAACAGAGACTCCATGGCTCGCAGATAATGAAAACATTTACTATGTAGCCAATTGCTGATGTGAATTTTGATTCCTAATAAGTATTTGAATGCAGTGTTAATAAAATTCCACAGTAATAATTGTGTAACTAGTGGTATGGCATACTGCTTGCTATTTTCACAGAATAACAACATTTCACATTGCTTTGAGATTAAAAATATTAGGCCTATATTTCCTATGACCCAATAAAAGTGCATCAAAATAATTACTTATCATGGGCTTCCTAAAAGAAGAATGTACAGGATAAACTATGTGATGTATCATCCAATGATAACCCCCACAGAATCACTATAAAACACCCAGATGTCAATAGACAACTGAGATCTATGGTTACCGCCTATGGGTGAACAATCCACTCGTGATTTCCTCGTTTTAACTAAGTCTCCAACTACATTGCATTCTGGCAATTGGCCCTGCAATCTTCTCTTTTCTCTACTTCTCTTTCTTTCTTCATCTGCATATTCCTCAAGAAGAAAACAGCTCTTACAACTAGATAAGTGGGCACCCTGAACTCCTCATTTCCCTTCAAATGTTCCCGTGTTGCAAACAAAAAAATTCCATGGGAATGTAAATTGGTACAAGCACTATGAAAAACAGTGTGGAGGTCCTTCAAAATAATTAAGAAGAGAATTACCATATGACCCAGTAATCCCTCTTCTGGGTATCTACCCAAATCATCTCAAAACATTTATCGGTAAAGATATATATGCCCCTATGTTCATTGCAGCACTATATTCATGGTGGCCAAGATATGGAAACCACCATAATGTCCTTAGGTAGATGACTGGATAAAGAAGATGTGATATATATACACAATGGAATATTACTCAGCCATAAGAAAAGATAAAATGCTGTCATTTACGATAACATGGATGGACCTTGAGATCATCGTGCTAAGAGAAACAAGTTAGAGCAAAAAAGTCGAGAACCCAATACATGGGATTTCCTGCCTATGTGAGACATAAAACTGAAAGCATCAAATGAACAAAAAATAAAACAAAAACTCATGAACACAGACAATAGTGGTTACCAGAGAGGAGGGGTTGTTGAGGAGGGAGGGGGTCGAATATATGGTGATGGAAGGAGAACTGACTCTGGGTGGTGAGCACTCAATGCAATATATAGATGATGTATTAGAGAATGGTACACTTCAAACCTGTATAATTTTACTAACCAGTGTCTCGCCAATAAATTTAAAATAAAAAAGCCCCTGTCTTTTCCACAACTAATCCTTTAGATCTCCAGGCCTTTTCTCCCTCAATTCCTGACCACACTCTCTGCACAGTTCGTTCACTAGTGAGTGCATGAGTTTTATGTAGTGCTAGAACCATTAAAGTGAACATTTAGAG
Source organism: Craseonycteris thonglongyai (assembly GCA_004027555.1). Lineage (NCBI taxonomy): Eukaryota > Metazoa > Chordata > Mammalia > Chiroptera > Craseonycteridae > Craseonycteris > Craseonycteris thonglongyai. Next base: position 11,151 of record PVKE010043596.1, on the reverse strand, counting down.
AAAGAAAGAAAAAAAAATGTGAAAGAAACAAGGAGTTTCTTTCCAAAAAAGTGTTCCATGGTGGCTTCAAATGGGCTCCTGCTTGGAAATGCTGGATCTTGTGTATGAGCCCTTCAATGGCAAAGGAAAACAAGCCACCCTTATTAGAAATTTTCTACAGCTAGAGATGTAACATCATAGCTAAATTCAGTCGGAGACAGGTCGAGCAACAAAAACCAGGAGCCAAGGCAGTCTCGTCGGCTCTGAAATTTGATTCAGGCCCCAGATTATGAATAGATTTAACTAGTTTGCCAAATGAAAATGTAGATTTTGGCACCGTCTGGATTTTTTTTGGGGGGAGGGGATATTCTATATGTGGAGTCCCAGTACACACTGAGGGGATATGAGAAAGAGCTTTTTATATTATATAACTACTCAGTGTATGTTAAGGGGGGAAAAAACAACAATTAACCCAATAAATGCCAAAAAAACAAAAACAAAACCCACCCAAATCTCGTTGTTAGTACTCAGAGCATCCAACTTTTTCTATTTACCTTCCTTTATACTGCAAGCCTTTTCCATTTTTCAAAATGACAGCCCCGGCCATCACCAGTCAAGTAGTTACCCGTGTAAACGTATTATTAAATTGCTTGCATCTGGTCCAGACCCTTTCTGGGGAAACGGTGATATGGCAAGAGGCTCAAATCCCACAGCAGGTAAGTAGCACGTTGTCAGTAAGGATATGAAAATCAAAAGTCAATTGTCCGGAGGCTTCTCAGATTCCCTTCCCTTTCCTGGTCAGGGTGGCAATGTGTGCCGCTGACACAATGAACTGCAATTTCCTTCTGTTTCCTTAGCGCTGGCCCTGCCAGCACTATTATCCTAGGCTTTGCGATGATAAACAAAGATTAAAACAAATGAAAATAAATGGTGGCGCACGGGGGATCCGTTTCTACTTCAACAATGTAACCTGCTTCTTCTCAACCTCCAGTCTTACTCCACGTCGTTTTAATAAAAGTTTCCAAATTGTCCTGTAAAAAACACCGTTCTAACACCAAAAAAGCTAACTACACTGAAAAAACATTCGCATGCTAGTTGACGCACACCAGAGACAATTCAATACAAACACCTTTGATGAAAAAGGGATTTATTACTAGAAATACCATAAGCAACTGTTGATAATGTTCTTTTAACTCTAACTCGGTGCTTCTGGATGGCCTGAAAGGCTCGTATTCGAACACAGTTGCTTCTGTTTTGTGTGTGTGTGTCAAGGGAGTCCCTAAATTGGAACTATTCTGATCACTTCAAAGGAAGAATGACCTGTTAGTCTGTGTTTGATGAGAAAAGACATGTCAGATTCCGCATCTTTACAGATAGCATAGTGAGGGCTAGGGGCCCAAGTTCAAGGGTCAAATTCTATCTCTATCATTTCAGGGCCACATGTCCTTGATCAAGTGTCCGAATCTTTCTCAGATTCCGGTTCCTCATCTCAACATTAAGATGATGTTACTAATCTCACGAGACTTAAAAAACATGGTAGATACGAAGGGGAAATTTTGAATTCAAAACACATTCAATAAGTGTAGGCTATATGTAAGTGACTGAAGGTGTAATAAATAAGAAGTACTTTCTACTCCAAAAGAACTGACCATTCAAGAGCAAGCACACAGTTGTAGACATTTTTTAATTTGACAGAGATGCTTAGGTATAGAGAAACAGAAAGAGAAGGAAAAGCCAGTTTCTGAGTTTAGTTAAAACACAAACCTCATAACCTCTCAAATCCTACTTTTCTTTGGCCATTTTAAATTTTCTTGGCTAAAAAAACTCATTAATTAAAATTAAATACAACTAAAAGTCATTGTAAATCATCATTTCCTAAGAATATACATGTAAATAAAGTTATAGGTAGCACAGACTACAAGAAGAGAGGGAGTATACAACAAGGAAAAGCAAGAGGAGAATATTATGAGTTTTTTCTGTATCTGTCCTTGGTGCGTTCCTTTTGGTAGAACATGTATCTTTTACTTGCTTAAATTAAAATAAAATCAAGTAATGCCTTAAAGGATATAAATCAAACAGTAATAAAATTTTGCCAACTTGAAATTGAGTGGTGGTGATACACGTTAGTGAGAATGACTGCCTCTTGGTTGATGGGATAAGAATGCCAGTAAAATTATACCAGATCTTGCACACAAAGATGATTCTCCCAAGAGTTCTGTGGTGCCTCCAACTCATAAGGATGTGGCGGTGAGGGTGAGAAGAGAGGATAAGGCAAGTCCAGGGGAAAGATCGTCATATAGTGGCTGCATCTCAGAGAGGTGTAGTAGTTTTGTGTGTGTGTGTTCATGCGTGTGTGCATGTGTTTATGTGTTGAGGGTTGTTCCTCTATATAATTCCAGATGAAAAGTCCTGAAGATTAAAAAAAAGTCAAAAACAACTTGGCTTTTGACCTGCCAGTCAGTCAGTTGATGCTGTGTTTCAGTGGACTTGAGAAGTAAAGGCTTTGCTGTAACAGAAGCTAACATTTTAAGAGTTCCTACAAGTTCTTCACCTCATATAACCACTCAGAAGAGACAGGGACTTGCATTCCACAAAAGCTGGGTTTAGCTTTGACCACTATTAGGTTAACAAAAGCTAAAAATTATAAATCCATTTCTTAACTTTGAATGAAATGTGCAATGAGAGGTTTTGGTATTTTAAATACAGTAGAATCTACTAAACATGATTCTTATTTTGGCATCTTAGAAAGGCTATTCTTCTTTTCATTCTTCATACCTTGAAAGGAGACTTTCAAGAGCTTCTCCCACCCTCTAAGCAAAAAAGATACACTGATATGATCATATTGCATTAACTGCTTAAACAAGTAGCCCACATTTTATTTTCTCCCCAAGATTAAATTATGCTGATATTACCATTCAAATCATCAGGCTGTGCTGTGATTGGGAAATGATTGTCATCTTCATTAAAGATGTACATTCCTTATTCCCAAACACTCTCTAAGGGTCTGTGTGAGGAATTTACTCACTCTCCATGACTCAGTGATTATAATGAGACCTGATTCCTAGCATCGTGCCGAAGCTAAGATGCAGCCTGCCCATTGTTGATGTTTTATATGATTTAAATTATGTTTCATTTTATTTGCATTTTATGCATATGGATGGACGAATCAAAACCATTGATGCTAACAGATTGACTCGCGTATACAACTGAATGCATTCTGTAGAATAAAGGAATATTTTTTTGTCAAAGACACCGAGGTGAGTATTTCACCCATCTAGGCTTTTAAATTCCACAAGTCTAAAGACCACATGTGTACAGATAGAAAAACAAACATGAAACCTCTAGAGGTATATTTTGATTACAGATGCCAGTTACTTGCGGCTGGATTTCGCTCTGATTCTCTTCAGGTATGTGATCTAGGTAGATGTTTAAAAGTAAAATGCAATAAAAAAGGAAATGTAAAGGAACAGAGAATACATACATACTTTTTGTCTATTAGTGGCAGCATATTATGATGAAAAGGGCCTAAGTATTTAGGGCATTTCATTAGCGGAGAAAATACACAGATCTTTTTATTGGCTTTCACTGGTGATTGAGGTTTCAGCCCAAACAGCATTGCCACCTAATGGGCACAAGGATGTTGTCACCAGGAAGTAAGAAAGTTAGGAAGGCAATGTTATAGTGGCATTTGGATGGTTTCATTTCCCACAATGAGTATGCATTGATTTAAAAGAACAAATAAAAATGGAAAGGAGAGTCAATTCAGAAATGAAAACAGTATGCATGTCTTTCTCTAATCTATTAATTTCCCAGGTTTCTATAACAGATCAACAAAAGCCTAAGAAATTCTGGGTATAAAATAATTTGTTGGAACAAACTATTTGAGATATTTAACATAGTATACTAATGTTATGTAACACTGTCATACTTAAAGTATGGATTCAAAACGGCATTGTTAGAGAGTTGAGTATGAATATGGTTAATATGTGTATGTATATCTTTATAGGGAGGTATATATTCAAACACCAATGTAAAACATCCAGTTACTTTTGTTATTTACAACATAGAAAAAGAAATTAAAAATAACAAAGTTGAATGTTCATTCTGTGCTTTGCTCTAGCCATTTTGCTTATAGAAAGATGACCAATTTCTCCCAAGAAAAGTCTAATAAAAACTAAATGAAACAAACCAAATTTAAGGTCACTAAGTTGCCAATTTTATAATAAAAAATATATACACATAAAATTACTCATGCATCACTTTTTATAATGCAAAATATTGGAAACAAACTAAGTGACCAATGATACTTAGGAAAGTTGTTAAATCAACAATGGTACATTTACACAGTGGAATACTATGCAACTATAAAAATAATAAGGAGGATTTTCTATGAACTAGGATAGAGTGATTTATGAGGCACATTGTTAAGTGAAAAAAAGAATAACATTTACTATAGTGTGCTTCATAAAAGAAAGAAGAAGATATTAAAAAATTATGGATCTTCTTATTGGACAACAAGACATACAGGAACAATAAGCTAGAAACTAATGGTATTGATTGTGTAAAAAGGGTGGGTATAAATGGGTGGAATGATTCAAGAGATGGAGATGATGAGGAAGTGCTGTGTCTGACTGAGTATGCTGGTTTTGTAGATACAGTATACAACAATTCAACACACAAAATCACCCAGATGTTTCTTTGTAATAGCCCTAATTGGGAATACAAATAGTAGTAGAGGAACCTACCTGTATGCCTAATGAACAACATGAGGTGGGGGGAAAAAGAACTCGTAACTAACTTAGGAAAAAGTATTTGACTAATTGTACTGTAACGCAGAGACAAAAAAAGTTTCTGCAAATTGTCTTGTAGTTAGGAAATACCTTAGCCACACTAAGCCTATTTCATATGCATTCTAGGACTGAGAAAATAAGTAAATATATTAAAGAAAATGAGAACCAGGTTTCACACAGCTGGAGAAAAGAGTTACAAGGAAGGAGAGTGAGAAGGCTAGAATTGGCCTGAAGGTGTTGGGCTGGAATCAGAGGTGTATAAACTCATTGTTTTTAAAATATAGAAAGATAGACAAATATGGATGTGCATATATTAGTATGTATTTCCTAGCTCCATCCATTGAGGTGGCCTCAAAACAATGATACTTCAGCAAGAACAAGCTAATCCAATCCAATAAAGTTTACAAATGCAAATCCAGTAGGAATGTTCAAAAACCTTATCTTGTGTTTTGAATATTGTTTTCAAGTAAAATGAACCAAGACTCTTTGGGAGAGGAGCTTGGACAGGGAAAGTTCAAGATGAGTCTGAACAAGACAGTGGAAAGAAAGGACGTGTTAAAAGAACTTTGGGGGCATGTCAAAGGATGCAGGAGCCAGCCGGAGAACGGGAAAAACAAAATAGATAATGAGAGTGATGGATTATAACCCATGCAACAAATGTGGATGAGCCCAGACTCATGTAAGAACTGAAATCATAAATACACGAGGGGACACGAAAAGCTCTTAACACAGAATTTCAATAAAGAACATCTTAATATGGTATTTTATTACTTCTCTTCAGTATGTTCTTGAGAATAATTTTAAAGTAGCAGAATTATTATATGATTATCTTTATAAATTTTGCTCTATCCTGTGATACTGGATAATGCCTTCCAAATGGTGTGTGTATGCCTATACACACATATGTAAAATAATGTTTTGTACATATGTCCATGTATAATAAATTACATAAATATAAGTATGCATATACGTATATGACGACCGTTCGAAAAAAGTCCAGCCATAAATGCCTCTCTTTTTCATATGACATGGCCGTCTACTTTCCGGACAGCCCCTGTATGTACTCGGATTTTGTTTGGCATCTTGAAAAATGTGACTCTCACAACACCATGAAGCTCATTTCAAGGCTAATTTTATTTGCATTTCTATATGTTCACACTGGATATTTACCAGTTGCAAAGAAGAAAATTGGAGCCGCTTTATTCTTGGCAAGTGAAAAGCAGGGTAAGAGAACATCTATGACTTATAGCTCTTACTAAATAAAGCCCATAGTACAATTTGTTTGAAAACCAGTCTATCAGATTACAGTTTCTTGCTCTTCACATCTTTCACTCTGAATCGAATCTTCTCGTTTTTTGAAGAACTAACCTCAGTTTTGTCCTGAAAAGAAATGACAGGAACAGAAGCAAATACCCTCACCTCTGTCTCCCATCTGTATGGAGTGAGGGATATGAGCTACGCTGCCATCAGAAGCCATCTGGTGGTCAGAAGCCTCTCTCCCCGTGGTCCTGAAGTCCATACGGGCATGATGCGATCCAGAGATTATCTCACTGCCTGGGAGATCAGTGGATTTCACACTGGGTGAGACTCCAGCACAGGGAAGCCACATGCTGTTCTTGATATCCATTAATCATCTAGCTAATTTGTTTTAACATAGGAGCGCTGACAGCAAACGAATGTTATTATAGCAACGGTGACTGCATAATCCAGACTATTATGGTATTAACATTTACGAAGCTGGCAGGTCCATGTTCAGATATGAGCAATGCTGTCTTTCAGTCTAACTGCAAATACATCTCTATTTAATTCACATCTGCTAGAATCATTGGGGGGGTTAGGTAAGGCAAGGGAGATAAATGGATTCCAACTTTTTTTTTCTTCTTATTTTGATCAGTATGCCAATAAATATATTGAAATCCTGGGGCTTATGGGTCTGTTTGATATATATATGGATTTTATTGTACTATTATGCAGTTCAAAATGAAATGCCATGTAATTACAGTGTGAATTTAGATGTTTTGGATTGAATGGTAGGGAAATAACCTACCTTGGAAAAAGCTTTGTCTCTACTTTGTAAACATAAGGAAAGTAAAAAAAACTATGAATTACTATATTATAATTCTAGAAACATGTACTGTTCTACATATAGATATTTAATGGCTTATAGACATACTTTAACATTTCAGAATACCTCTTTGCTATTTTTTATTACTCTCATATCATCTCTGAAAGAGATCATTTCTATTATGTTATTCATAATCATGCTTAAACAGGGTAAAAACTTGTCTGAAGTCTTTCAACTTGTTGGTGGTTGAATTGGACTCTAATTAATGTCCCCTACGTCTCAGATTCACTAACTATCCGTTAACTAACATGATGTCTTTGCTTTAGATACAGCATGGCTTCCGGGTTTTAATAAAATTATAAGCTGAACCCAGTATCCAAGACTCAGAGTTAAAAGACCTCTTCCTCCTTCCTTCAAACAAGTAGCCTGAACATCCCATCCCCTTCTGTCCCCCATCAGTGTCACTCAAAAAATTACTCCTAAGAAAGGAGATATTCCTTTTTTTTTTAAGTTGTAATTTTCTAAGAGTCATTATCAGGAAACATTTAACAATGTACCACTTGATTCACTTTGTTCTCTGACAAAAATACACTAAATGTTTTTAATAGATTGAGAGACATTAAATCCGCCCCCCGCCCCCGCCAAAAAAAAATCAAAATCTTTGAAAGGACTCCCATTTACTGCACCAAAGTACAACTTTCACCCAGTAGGATAATAGAGGAAATAAATGGTTCTTTCCCTGACATGTTTACATTGTTATCTAAAGTCTTTTTAAACAGTAGCAGAGCTGTGGTCCTCTTGATTTGCTCACTCATTCTGTTATTAGAGAAATTCTTCACTTCTTCCGTGGGGAACTATTTTTCTGTCTTCACTCTTTTCCTTGGGCCCATTCCCAGTTCATCAGGGCCCTGTCAGGACCTTGAGAGTTTGTCTATACTTCCTCCTTCCAGTATGAGAATAGTTGCTCAGTTAGTCCTTACCCCTAATGAGCTCATGGGTCTTCTGCATGACAAAAGGGAATTCAACATTTAGTCACTTTGTTCGTGGATTGCTGGCCATCCAAATGCTGGTTGCATTACAAATGAAACATGTGTCCATAAAGCTGGACAAATATATATGCAACATGGACACAGAGGAGAATTTTTTCATAGTTGACAAAATATATCTTTTATTTACCATGTAGAGTGAAATACGTTAAGAAAACTGAGTTTTGAAAAAGAATTTCTCTCTTAAATTTCACTTGTTACTTCAGATGATTATAAATCAATAGCACATAGACTAATATATCTTACAAATTAATTAATTTTAAGGACAATTTTTATTAAATTAAGTCATTTAATTGAGAAGGTATTACAACACTGGAACTCTGAGCCATGTCTTTTAGGGCAAGGTAAAGGAATACCATTGTATTGAAAGACATACCAGTGGTCTTGTACTCATAAGTTAATATAGAATATATTATCTCGAAGCCTAAAGGCAAACATTAGGTTGCTGTATTTAGCTTTTATATAAATATTTTCTTATATCCATTCAGTGTTTTTTTAATCTGAAACGCAGGTCTGCATGGTTTATTTATATTGTATTATTACTATCCACTAAACTTTCTTTTTTTTGAAATTGTGATTTTCTTTTTTTATTAAAGATTTATTTCTATTGTTTACAACAGAGCAAGAGAATGAGATAGAGAGAGGCTGAGAGAAGGGGGAGGGCCCAGAGTAGTCTCCATAGTTGTGCATTAGTTTTTGATATCTTTTCATTCCACAGGTGGGTGTGGGTCCACACAGGGCAGGAACCAGGCCAGGGCCTTCCACATGGAAGGCACACCCCTGTGAGCTGGGGGCCTCCCATATGGGAAGCTCACCCCAGCGAGAACCTAACTGGGGGCACACCTCGGTTCAGCATATGGGTCTGCATGGGCCAGGGCCAGGATTCGATCCCCAGACCCCAGGGCTGTAAGACTAGTGCTTAACCTGCTAAGCCATCCCAGCATCCCCAGACTAAACTTTCAATGACTATAAATGCAAAATATTACATAAAGGGCTTTAAGGAGGGATCACTTAACAATACAACTCAGTTCATAGAAACATCATTTGAGCTTGCACAAGTTGAAGGTATTACCATCAGAATGAAAATGCTCCCGTGTTATATTAAAAGGGGCTATTTGGATGTGACCCTTCTTTTTCCCCCTTGGTCAGCCATACCTAAGTTTTACTTTTCCTGTTTCCTGCAGCAGAGTATGCACCAGATAACTTTGATAATAATTATTAGATAGAGAAAATAATTATTTTAAAGTATATTTTGGAAGCTGCAATTAGCATCTTATCTTGGAATTTGAGTATTATTATTATTTAATTTACTATGTAAACATGTAATTTAGTACATTTATATAATGTGTTTAAGCAAATTACTCTTAAGAAAATAAATAGAATCATGCTTCTGTCTGGAACCGAACTAGGACATCCTCAGGCAATTTCCCGTTTACTTACTTGCTTTCTTTTACTTCAGGCCCCAAGAAGGAGATTATCCTAAGACTAGGAGCATTCATTCTTCAAAACTCAGCCTAAGTCAAGGGCAAAAGGCCAGGTCCCCATTTTAAGCCCAGCTGATTTAAAAATCATTCCACAGTGGTATTGTTTGGTGTGAGCAGCAAGACAGAAGTCAACATGAGAAGGAATTTTTTATATTGCAAAACTGTTTTGGTTTCTATACATTGAAAAGAGTGTTTTTCTGATGAAATTTACTTTCACCATCTTACAGATCTGTTTTAATTTTGTTAAATATAGTCAGAATATCAGAACTAACACTTTAGCACTATTATTAATAATATATATATATATATATGTTGTAGTAATGATTAGTTTTTAAAATTGCTGTTAATATTTAATATGGTGATGATCAAATTTCACTCCTGCTAAATCGCAACGAACTTCCTCTTTACTATTTAAGTCTTATAACAACCATCATGTGGGAGAAAATTATTACTGATATAAACAGTAAGGATGGATTACTTTTTCTTACAAACCATCATCTGGTTTCTTGTTTTCAGTTAAGACATAAGAAATCTAAAGCAAAAATATAAGTTAAATGACCCACCTCAGTTCCAAATAAGAAGTGACAGGGAATTTTTATGGAAAATCAGAGCCTCTGTGTTTATCAACTAACAAATTTGTTCTTAAACTTCTGGCAATAATTTGGGTTTCTCAGAATTAAAAGTCTAGAGCAGAATATAAATAAAATGTATTCAATTAATTAACTGCAATCTTGAAAACCAAGTAAAATCATGACTGGCCTTTCCATATTATCTAAGCTAAATGGTATTTAGGCATAAGGGTCTTGGTTGATAACTTAAACTTATTGTACTTATATCTAAAAAAAATAAAGCCAATATTTCTTCTATTGCATTTTAATTAATTTTAATTTTATTTAAGTCCATTGTTTAATAGTTTATGTACTTTCTCAGTCATTTTCCCCAGTTATGTCATTTTTTATTATAATAAATAGTAAAGAAGTGTAGATTTCTATTGCTTCTACATCTAAATAAAGTTAAAGTAAATAATTAAATAAAGTAGTGAGATAAAATATTGGAATTCAAGTATACCATCTCCATATGATTTGCAGTTTCTAATATAAGCATATCTTTTTAAAAGTGATTTATATTTGTTTTTATTTACAGTATCAACTTTTACATCTAATAAAGCAGCGTGAAAGGTGTATCAAGTACATTTATCACATGATGCATGTAAATTTGCATATGTTAATGATTGCAGCATATATCTTAAAACCACAACAATAAATAAAAGGCCCAGAGAAGACTTCTAATTTTGCAGATGATTAGATTTGGTCATTTGATGGAGCAAGAGCCACCTCAGTACTAAATCCACGGAAACACGTTTACGAGGGCCATTCAAGCATACGTTGAAGTGTAGGGGCATTGTTTTGGAAATTCAATCATTTGTCTTTTCCTATACATGTAAATGGCTGGTTGTCTTGAGTTTCTGATATACATAAGCGAGAGCCCTGCATGTTCATCTTATTTGCCCTGTTTCGTTGCCTCTTTTTCCATAACATATGTAACACACAAATAGTAAGATAAAATTGATCTGAAACGATATTCAAGGTCTGTACTTGACAACAAGTAGCAACTTCTAACACAGTTAGAATCAAGTTCAATTTTTAAACAATGGTCAGTGCCGAATGCTAACTGTCAGCAAATGAAGGGAGGAGAAATAAGAGCTTTCTTGTCATTTATTTCCAGATGGTCTGGAGAGAGAGAGAGAGAGAGAGAGAGAGAGAGAGAGAGAGAGAGAGAGAGAGAGA
>PVKE010043595.1:0-13313 GCA_004027555.1 Craseonycteris thonglongyai | reverse complement strand
CCCGGTGAGAACCGAACTGGGGGCACTCCCCAGCTCAGCATATGGGTCCGCATGGGCCGGAGCTGGGATTCAATTCTCGGTCTCTGGGGCTGCAAAGCAAGCGCTTAACCCGCCAAGCCATCCCAGCTTCCCCTAAAAATCATTTTAGACTTGAGTTCCTAGAAGTAAAGTTACCAAACTGTTGACTGGAGCATCCTATTCACTGAGGGGAGAGGGCAGCGGGGGTGGGCAGCCTCACTTGCATTTTCTTTGAAAGTAGCAGGTGTGCATGTCATTGAGAGATTCAAATGGTGGGAAACCGTATTTCATATGTGCTAGAAGCTTATCAGAATCTAACTTTAAACCCCCATTCAACTGGATGGGCACAAACATGATCCCAGTAATCACTGCAAGCTCAGGCCTGTGCAGAATCAAGCTAGAATCAGAGAGGCTCCCGTGGTCTGGAACATGGAGGGATGTCTCGACTCTTTAAGCCATCGTGGTTATTGCTGTATCCATCGTTTCCAAGACTACCTCGACTTGCCAGCATTACAAAGTTCCCGGGTTGGAGACCGCACAGAGAGAACGTGGTACGTGTGCTGAGCAAGGCTGTCCCTGCGCTGGGCTCCCGTCACCAGACCCTGCCAGCAGCCGTCCCTCCAGGCCTCACCACTCCTCTGGGCACCGCCTGGGCGCTGAGCATAGCACCAGCTCTGGGTGACACCCTCCTGCCCCCAGCGCACACGCACTACACTCTGTGTGACGTGAGCAAATGCTCTGGGATCTTATCACCCTCAAAGCCCCCCGTGGCCTTTCCCACGGTGTTGCACACAAAGCAGACACACAAGCTCTGAATGACCTCGGGCACTTTCACAGAGGAGAGCATCTTGTCACATGGTTACCGATTTGGAGCTAAAAGAAAACAAAATCAGGGAAGCTGGGATGGCTCAGTGGGTTAAGGGCTCACTTTGCAGCCCTGGGGACCAAAGATCGAGTCCGGGCCCTGGCCCATACCGACCCATATGCTGAACTGGGGTGTGCTGCCCATGTGGGAGGCCCCCAGTTTGGTTCTTGCCCCCCAGTTGGGCCCCTGGCTTGAGGGGTGGGCCTCCCATGTAGGAGGCCCCCAACCCAGTTCCCACCCTGTGCAGCCCCACGCCCACATGTGTGGAACAAAACCATGTTGAAAAACTGATGATGTACAACTATGGAGACTGCTCTGAGCCCTCCCCCTTCTCTCTGTCTCTCTTTGCTTCTGTGTCTATCTGTCTCTGTCAAAAACAATACAATAAATCTTTAAAAAAAAAAAAAATTTCTGCATCAAAGACTCACTGAGGACCTGGCACCTTGTTAAAAGGACAAGGCAAACAACATAGAAAGCAGAAGAACAAGAGCATTTTAAAATATTGTCAAACCACACACTGAATTAAGTAAAAACACTGACTTTGAGAAAGTGTTTTTCTGGTTTTAAACAAGTTTGAGAACCTTGTTATAAAACATACTCCTTTGAGAAAGGAGAGCAAGACAAAGTCGCAGGGGGGCGTAGTGACTAAAGGTACCACAGAGTGAGGACAGAGCCTGGATGGAGCCCAGGTCCCCTGCCAGCCCAGCAAGAGGGCTGTGTTTTCTGACACTGGCCCTGCCAGGACTTCCTGACATCCCGGAACAAAACACACGCTTCTGCTCAGACACCTCCCCGGACAGATGGCCTCCAGGCCCCTGTGGCGGCCACTCTCTGACACGTACTCAAAACATTGTCCTTGGCCAGCTGAAGTCCACTCGTGTCACACTAGGACGAAGGCCAGTAAGCCCCTTAAACTCACTGGTCTCTCAAATTTTCTTTTGTCTGTGGGCGTCACCCTCCAGTGCCCTACCTTTGAGAAAACAGTCCTTCCCGTGCTTAAAAATGTTTGTAATCAACATTAAAAAATGAAACAAGAGAAAATACCTCTGTGATGCCTCTACTCACCAAGATCTATCCAACGCCCCACTTGTTCCCTCCAGACCCACAAGTAGAGTCAGGCCTCAGCACGGCTGGGAGAGAACTGCACAGCCAGCTCCCAAAGCAGGAGAATAGGCCCAAAGGAACGCAAGACCTGCTAGGTTGTCCCAGGAACATGCCCTGGGAGGACTCTGCCTTCCACCCTCCACCGCACGTCCTCCAGACTTCCACTCTCTGCGGACACACACACGACAGGCTCACTTCCTGTCTTCCTATCGCACACACCACTGCGTTGGAACGACTCACACATTTTACCAAGAGAGAACTTCGGCACTGGGTTCCTTTATTTCGTAGGCCTATAGCTAGACCACATTTCCCATCCGTGGATTCAGGAAGCTCAGTAAACTTTAGGGAGGACAAAGAAAGCCACATCTATGTTCATAATCAACTTAATGAGTATCAAAGGTAACAAGACAATGTTGAAAGTAGACAGAGACGAAAATAAGGTACATTACTTAAGGGGAATCAACAGTAAAAATAACAATGAGCTTCTCCTCAGAAATAATGCAAGTCAGAAGACAGTGAAATCACATTTTCCAAAAACTGAGAGAAAGGAAAAACAGGTAATCAACATGTGCACTAAAACAACTGTTCCAAAACAAAGACAAAGGGGATGCTGGAATTTGCCTTACAATCATGAGGTCCGTGGCTCCATTCCCAGCCCCAGACTTTGCAAACCCCGTATGCTGAACTGGCAACCGCCAAGATGTCTCAGTGGTGCAGGTTCTCACCTTCAATACTACAGACCACAGGTTCGGTTCCCACTCTGTATGACCCCACGTCCGCCTCACAACTAATGATGGACAACTACTCTGGGCCATTCCTTCTTCTCTCTCTCTCTCCAATTTTCTCTCCTAACAATAAAACTAATCTTTAAAAAAAAAAACATGGGGAAGCAGGATGGCTCAGTGGGTTAAGCGCTTGCTTCGCAGCCCCGGGGACCGAGGATCGAATCCTGGCCCTGGCCCATGCAAAGCCATATGCTGCACTGGGGTGTGCTTCCCATGTAGGAGGCCCCCAGTTCGGTTCTGTCCCCACTGTTCGGCCCCTGGCTCAAGGGGGTGTGTCTCCCATGTGGGAGGCCCCCAGCCCAGTTCCTGCCCTGTGTGGCCCCCGCCCACCTGTGTGGAATGAAACCATGTTGAAAACTGATGACGTACAACTATAGAGACTGCTCTAGGCCCTCCCTCTTTTCTGTCTCCCCCTGTTGAAAACATGAGAATAAATTAAGACATTTTCAGAAAACCAAAGGTAAAACAATTTGTTGCCATCACACCTGCACTGAAAGAAATACTAAAAGAAGTTCGAGGGAAATGATCCCCATTGGAAGCAGAAGGAGAAAAAATAAAAGTATAAAATGTGACTAAATATAAAAGGTAGGAGGAAGGATTCATGCAAAAGCATCATTACAAGGTTCTCACATGAAGTGGTATAACATTCATTCCCAGTAGACTGTGATATGTGAAGGAGGCATATTGTAATCCTAGAGTAACCACTGAACTTATATATAGACATATAACTACAGGCCAGTAAAAAAGACAAAATCTTGTACCTCAAAAGTACTGAAGAAAAGCACAAAGAAAAAAATAAATCACACTAATAGACATTTAAAAGCAATTTAATATTCTTCAACCCAATTCTACAACTAATTGCACTAAATGTAAACTAAGAAACAACATCAATGGAAGGCATAGGGTGTCAGTCAGGATAAAAAATGTGAGCCCCGTTTTGTGCTGTTTACAAGACACACATCTTAACTATAAAGACAGGGATAGGATGAAAGCAAAGAGACCGGAAAACAAAAAATGTATCTTGCGACAACAACCAAAAAGAAAATCAACCTTGACCATGGATGGAGTCTGCTGTTTACATTTGGAATTTTGGCCACCTGTGATGTGAGCTAAAGTGTCTCACTCACATTTTATTTGCATTTTTTCATATTTATTTCCATAGTTATTTCCATTTCTATTAATATGAGTGAAGCTGAGACTCTCTTCATTACTTTGTAAATATACTTTCCAGTGTTCTGAGTAGTTCTTAGCCCATCCGCTGTCAGCTTTTTGCTATATTTCTTCTGAATATCCAGAGTTCATTCTATATTAAATAGATTCACTCTTTAATTGAGATGTGTATTGTAAAGATATTTCCAAGTTTATTATCTATACTTTTAGTTTGCTTATTCTAATTTTGAAATACAAGCTTCTAAAGATTATTTATCATATATCAAAATTTATTTATCAATCTTTTCACTTAGTGTTTCTGGACTTCGAGTTATTGCTCAAAAGTCTGTTTCCCTTTCTAAGTTGATAATGAAATTTACTCACATTTATTCCACAATAAAAATATACAGTGTTATTGTGTGTATTTGAGTCTCTTATCTGTTTGGAGTTTCCACTGGTGATTTGTGTGAAATAGGATTATATTTTTATCTTTAAAAACGTCTATCTAATCATTGCAATGTCACTTATTAGAAAGTAGATCTTTTTCCCAAGGATTTGAAATGCCACCTGATTATCAACTACATGTCTTTACGTACCTGAAAATGTTTCTGGATTTTCTATTCTGTTTCATTGGTCTCTCCATCTATTTATAAGTCAGCACCACACTATTTTCAGGGGGAAAAACAGTTTTATAAGATGATTAAATATGTGATAAGGCTAACCCTCTCCTTGGCTATTCATTTTTCTTTCTGCCACAATTTTCCTAGCTGTTCCTGTATGCTTATTTTACAGATAAATTTTAAAATGAGGACTTCTACAAAGCTAGAAGAAAAAAACTGTATTTTTATTGGAATCATATTAAACTTATATAAAAGTTTGGTACAGAGGATCAGCAATGCAGCAGTTCCCTGGGTAGGAGCCTGAGAATCCTGCTTTGGCTTCCTGGAGTCCATGCCCACTTCTTGCCTTTGAGGTCAAGTTCATAACGTCCTCTCTCAACTCAAGGTCTAAAAGTTTAGTACAGATGTTCTCTTCTACGCAGTTTGTGGTTTCGGGTCTTATGTGGAGGTCTTTGATCCATTTGGAGTTAATTTGGGTATATGGTGAGAGTTCACAGTCCAGGTTCATTCTTTTGCATGTGGTTTTCCAGTTTTCCGAGCACCATTTACTGGAGAGGATTTTGTTACGCCACTGCCTTTATTTTTTGCTGCCTTGTCAAAATTATCTGCCCACATATTTATGGGATTATTTTGGGGTTTTCAATTCTGATCCACTGGTCTGTATGTCTATATTTCTGCCAATACCAAGCTGTTTTGATTATGTACGCTTTGTAGTATAGACTGAAGTCTAGGGAGCGTGATGCCTTATTTCTTTTTCCTTAGGATAGTTTTGGCGATCCAAGATCTTCTGTGGTTCCATGTGCGGTCTCTTGTGGTTCCATATGAATCAGATAATTTTTTTATCTATTTCTCAAAACAATGTCTGTGGGATTTTGATGGGATTGTGTTATCTGTATATTGCTTTCAGTAAATGGCCATTTTAACTATGTGGATACTTCTAGTCAGTGAACAGAGAATATCTTTCCATTTCTTTGTATCTTCTTCAATTTCTTTTCATAATGTCTTACAGTTTTCTGTGTATAAGTCCTTCACATCCTCTGTTAAGTTTATTCCTAGGTATTTTATTCCTTTTGTTGTGATCACAAAAAATATTGCTTTTCTCATTTCTTCCTCTGAAGTTTCATGTTCTTATACAAAAAAATGCTATGGGTTTTGTGTATTGATTTTGTATCCTGAAATATTACTGTATCCATTTATTATTTCTAATAGTTTCCTGCTGGAGTCTTTTGAGTTTTCTATATATTTGCTCATGTCATCCGCAAAAAGTGACAGTTTAACTCCTTCACTCCCAGTTTGGATGCCTTTTATTTCTTTTTCTGCCTGATTGCTCTGGCTGAAACTTCCAGCACAAGGCTGAACAGCAGTAGTGAGAGGGGACATCTCTGTCTTGTTCCTAATTTTAGAGGTAAAGGTGTCAGTTTTTCACCCTTCAGTATGATATTCATTGAGGGTGGACATATATGGCCTTTATTATGTTGAGATACTTTCCTTCCATACCCATTGTATTAAGTGTATTGATCATAAATGGATGTTGTATCTTGTCAAATGCTTGTTCTGCATCAATTGATATAATCATATGGCTTTTATCTTTTATTTTGTTTACGTTGTGTATCACATTGATCGATTTGCATATGCTGAACTATCCTTGTGCCCCTGGGATGAATCTCACTTGATCATGATGTATAATCTTTTTAATACATTGTTGTATTCTATTTGCTAGTATTTTGTTTAGGATTTTGCATCATTCTTCCTCAGAGATATTGGACTATGGTTTTTATTTGGGGGGTTTTCCTTACCAGGTGTTGGTATTAAGGTAACGTTGGCCTCACAGAATGAGTTGGGAATTATAGCCTCTTCTTTAGATCTTTGAGGGAGTTGACAAGGATAGGTGGGAAACCCAGCGTTTCTAGAGGGAAAATTGCCCACACAGACACACTCTGATTTGGGTGGTACAGTTCTCCCCTCACCTCCAGGGGTGCTAAATGACCTAAGCATTAACCAGTCAGGCCACTCAATTCCAGTGGACGCCTGATGATTTGTTTCAATCCCATGAAAATCAAGTTCAGGACTTTTGCTCAGAACTGTGGGATAAGAGAAGCTCTGTTTGTCAATGAATATTTATATTAAACAGAGGATTCTAAATATTCCAAAAATATAAGGATGCAATGGAGGTAAAATAAGAAATGGAGTCACATTTTGAGGTGTTTGGACGTGCCCATGGCTACCTGGTCCTCGAGCAAGTCCAGGCTCTGCAATAGTGCTCTCCGGTTATTGTGACACCCCTATCTTTACAGTCACTCAGCAGGATACCCTCTGTATCCCACAAACAGTAGCCATGATTTTTCCAGCCAACTGTGATATCTTGAACGGCTTAGGGAGTGGCGTGCCTTTCTCGTGTCACTACATGGACTCCTGCTTTGACTCAGGCTCAGAGGCGAACTTGAGTTTCATCCCCAGTGACAATCTGGTTTAAA
This sequence comes from Craseonycteris thonglongyai, assembly GCA_004027555.1. Classification (NCBI taxonomy): domain Eukaryota; kingdom Metazoa; phylum Chordata; class Mammalia; order Chiroptera; family Craseonycteridae; genus Craseonycteris; species Craseonycteris thonglongyai. Next base: position 6,298 of record PVKE010043595.1, on the reverse strand, counting down.
TCTTCACCTTTCTTGTCTCTGTAGAGGTCCAAAAACTGACGTGAACGCTCAATGCACTGTTGTTTCTGAAGCAGCGTGAGCACTCACGGTACCTATGAGTGCAAAATGCACTCACTTTTGACATGCTTAGCCACTGATGGAGAATGTTCAGAATGGTTGTATGTGATACTCTAACCATTTCTGCAAGTTGCTTGTTATTCAATGTGGTATCTACCATGACAATTTTTCAACTTTTTGACAATGTCTGAGGAAGTGGCCTCTACAAGTTTCAGGACCATGTTGTAAGACATCCCAGGAAGGGTGGTGACCAACAAATGGTACCACAGTTACAACACAACCCGGATGAAGCCCAAGCCCTCTGAGACCAGACCAGAAAGAGGGCTTCTCTGTTTTCTAACACCTGCCATGCGATGACTTCTTGACATCCCTGAACAAAACATAAGTTTCTGCTCAGACATGTCCCCAAAGAAAGTGGGCCCTTGTGGCAGCCACTCTCTGACACATATCCAAAACATTTTCCTTGGACAGATGAAGTCTGCTCATGTCAAACTGGGATGGAGGCCAGCAAGCACCATAAGCATGCTGATTCCTCTTCATCTCCTCTGTCTGTGGAAGTTTCCCTCCCATGCCTCACCTTCTAGGAAACAATCTTTCCCTTCCTTAGAATTATTTGAAATGAGCTTTTTAAAAATATAACACAGGCATCTCTGTGATGCCTCTACTTACCAAGACCCACTTGTATCCCCCTCCTTCCCTCCAGACCCACAAGAAGAGTCAGGTCTCAGCATGGCTTGGAGAGAACTGCACAGCCAGCTCCCAAAGCAGGAGAATAGGCCCAAAGGAACTCAAGACCTGCTACCTTGTCCCAGGAACATGCCCTGGGAGGACTCTGCCTTCCCACACTCCACTGTACTCTTCCTCCAGACTTCCACTCTCTGCGGACAAACACACTCACAGATTCATTTCCTGTCTTCGTATCCCACACACCACTGCATTTGAACAACAAACATATTTTGCCATGAAAGGACTTTAGCAATGGGTTCCTTTATTTCATAGGCCACATTTCTTATCCACACATTCAGGAAGCTCAGCAAACCTCAGGAAGGACAAAGAAAGCCACATCTATGCATGTCATAATAGTCAAATTGATAAAAATCAAAGTAAAGAGACAAAGTTGAAGATAAACACAGGGGAAAATAAGATACATTACTTAAGGGGAAGCAACAATAACAATGAGCTTCCCCTCAGAAGTAATGCAAGTCAGAAGATGGGGAAATGAAATGAAATTTTCCCATAGTTGACAGAAAAAAAGAAATAGGCAATCTAATTCTGGAATTCTATTGCCACTCAAAATCGTGTTCAAAAATGAAGGTGAAAAATAAAGACATTTCCAGAAAAGCAAACGTAAGAGATTGTGTTGCCATCACACCTGCACTCAAAGAAATACTAAAGGAAGTTGTTCAGGCTGAAGGGAAATGATCGCCACTGGAAGCAGGAAGAGAAAAATATTACGTACAGCATGTAACTAAATATAAAAGACAAGAGAGAGGATTCATGGGGAAGCGTCGTTACACGGTTCTCACATGAAGTGGTGTAACATTCATTCCCCGTAGACAGTGAGACGTGAAGGAGGCGTGCTGTAATCCTGGAGCGTCGGTTCCCAAGCAGTGGGACCCGTGCCCCCGGGGGTATATGCTAGGTCTTCAGGGGTACGTGAAAAATCATCAGTAATGGTGAAAAAACAAGTCAAGGAGAAAACGGCAAAATGTTAGTCATGGAACAAAAAATGTCCGGTTGGAATCAGCCTTCATGCAGACACTTGTAAACTAGATCCCATTACTGAAGGATGATTGCTGACGGGGAGGCTATGAACCCTTCCGCCAAACGGCGCTTCTACTCATCATTACGCACGGTTTCAGATCAATCCACTTACAACGTTTCTACAAATGCCCCCAAATATAAATACATCTATAGCCAGGCTGTTTGATCAGTTTATTAACTGACTGAATAAAAGTAACTGCATTGTCTTTAATCACAATTCTTTTCAACTAGTTTTTTTATGTAATGTTTAACATAGCTTCAGTTATTATTGTCAGTATAGTTTTAGCATGTCAGTTCTGGATCAGTGATTGAAAACAGGACTTGTTAAAAAAGAAAAAAGAACAAGAACAAGAAAAACTTGATGTGGATTACAACCCATCTTCAAGTACTTCCCAACCCATGTCTGCAGCTGCGAGTGCACCCACACTGGGAGACAATACAGTGGTGCGTGCCTCAGATACCACACACAAGAGAAGGGAATACTCTGAAGAGTGGGTTAAATATGGGTTTTCATGTGTAGGGGATGATGACTGACCTAAGCCTTTGTGTTGTGTGTGGGAAAAATTAACCAAAGGTTGCATGAAACCCTCTCTACTCATGGGACATTTAGAAACTAAACATCCTATGTATGAAAACAGAAACACATTGTTTTGGGTGTGTAGAAATGTGTCCAAACGTTACTTCATGCATGATGTCAGGAAAGAAAGACAAGGAGAATGCAGTTGAGGCTTTGTACTGTAGTGCTTATCACATAGCTAAATGTGCTAAAAACCACACCATAGCTGAAGATTGAATTTCTCCTCGTATTAAGGATACCACTTATTGTATGTTTGGGGAAGAACATGTCTGCAAAATCAACACTTTCTCCTTTTCAAACAATACACTGTCTCGACGAATTCGGGAAACGTCTGAGGATGTTGAAGCTGCAATAGTAGCTAGAATTAGAACAAGTAAGTTCTTTTCCACCAAGCTTGATGAAAGTATACAAGGTGCTGATCTATTTCGCTCATCATTGCGAGGTACTTGGTAGGAAATGAAAGTGAGGAAAGCTTGTTGCTTTGTTACCCCATTGAGAGAGTGTACCACAGGCGAAGATATTTTTAATGCAATCTATGGTTATTTAAATGAAAAGGACATTAGTTGGTCAAATCGTTGTGGTGTATACACTGATGGAGACAGGCCTAGTCAGGTTGTTTAATAGGCCTACTCGGCCGAATTACAGACGTAGCTCCCCATGTACCATGGAGACAGTGCTGCCCTCGTAAACAAAGTCTCACAACCAAGTCTCTCTCTAGTGAACTGAAAGATGTTCCTGATGAGGCTCTAAAACTTGTGAATTTTCTTAACTCACATTCATGAAACTCCAGACTGTTTAAAGAGCTGTGTGAAGAAATGAACAGCATTCATAGAACATGACTGTTGCATATGGAGGTAAGGTGGCTATCTCATGGCCAACTATTTACACGGATGTTTGAACTTGGACATAAAGTCCAAGTATTTTTTTAAGACAATCATTTCTCTCTTGCTCCCAAGTTTCAGGACAGTGATTGGTTTCAAAGTCTTGCAGAATGACCAGATATTTTTCTAGAAATAAACCAACTCAGTTCAGGAAGTCCAAACAGTTCAATCAATATATTCAAAGTAACTGACAAAACTGAGTCCATGACTTAAAAACTGGATTTTTGGAAAGCGTGTATTGAAAACGGCTTTTTTTTTTTTTTTTTGCAATTCTGTATGTCTTGCACCTATCCCAAAATGTGAAAGAGAATATTGTCACCTGGAAGGACTTAAAGTATCCTTTTGTAAGTACTTTCCACAATGTGGAGAAGAAAACAACTGCATTGCAGAGCTCTTCCTTGAAGAAGTCTTCAGAGAAGCTCAACTTTCAATCAATGAAAAAGAGCAGCACATCAGCCTTTCCATCGATTCTTCTTTAAATCCTGACTTTAAAAGAATGCATCTTATTACCTTCTGGGTAGATGTCAGTGAGAATACGAACAGCTCAGTGAGAAGGCACTCGAATACCTCTTGCCATTTGCTAATACTGCTCTAGCGGAGAGGGCTTTTTCTTCTCACGCCTTCATAAGAAATAAGTACCACAACAAGCTTCAAGTGAGTCCAGATTTAAAACGGTCTCTTCCATCTTTTGAGCCTGACTTCAAAACACAAAGTACTTTGCAGGCGCAACAATCTCACTAACAAAGTTTCAATCTGCTGCTTTCTCCATAACAATTATTATAGACTTCTCAGTATCACAAGTAGATAATATTATCAAGAATAAGTTTAGAGTTTGTTAAATACTTGATCATTGTTATCAGTATTTAACTGTGCTACAAATATTGTGAAATCAAATCTGTGGATTGTATTTCCTAACTTATTATCTCATTTCCCCTATTTTACATGAAGATAGGCACTTGAAGAAGTGTCACTATTTAAAAACAACTGTTTTAAAAACAAGGGGTAAAAAAAAAAACAAAAAAAAAAAACACAAGGGGTACAATTTATAAAAATGGGCTTCAAAGGGGTGCACAGTGGGAAACAGTAGAGAAACACTGTCTTAGAATAGCCACTATAGTAGTACATGAAGATATAACTACAGGCTAATAAGAAAGACAAAATGAGCTACCTCAAAAGAAGAGAGGAAAAGGACAAAGAAAAAAAATAAGTCAGGGGAAGCCGGGATGGCTCAGTGGGTTAAGTGCTCACTTTGCAGCACCCGGGACCAAGGATCAAATCCCAGCCCCGGCCCGTGCGGAACCATGTGCTGAACTGGGAGCTCCCCCAGTTCAGTTCTCTCTCTGTCTCTGTATCTCTCTCTCTGTATCTCTCTCTCTCTCTCTCTCTCTCTCTCTCTCTCTCTCTCTCTCTCTCTGTCAAAAACAAATACATATATATATATATATATATATATATATATATATATATATACACACACACACAAAACAAAACATTAAAAAAAAAGTAAGTCCTACTAATAGAAACCAAAGAGCAATGTGATATTCTTCAACCCAATTCTACACATACTTGCATTAAATGAATAAACAAAGTAAACACTCCAATTAAAGGTAGAGGATGTCAGTCGGGATCAAAAACCCAACTTCTGAATTGTTCTGTGTACAAGAGACACGTCTTAAATATAAAGACAGGGATAGAATGAAAGGGAACAGGTAGAAAAACAGAAGATACAGCCTGCAACACCATCAAAAGAAAACCCCCTTGACCGCGAAGTATGCTCTTCAATTTTTGAAATTTTGGCCACCTGTGAGTTGAGCCAAAGTGTCTCACTCAATTTTTATTTCCATTTTTCCATATTTATTTCCATTTCTCTTAATATGAGTGAAGCTGCGACTCTCTTCATTACTTTGAAATTATATTTTCCTGTGCTCTGTGCAGTTCTTTGCCCAGCCTCTATCAGCTTTTCGCTATTTTTCTTCTCAGTGTCCAGAGTTCTTTATATATTAGATAGATTCACTGTTTTATTGTGAAGAACTTGCTCTAATTTATTTCCAAGTTTGCCATGTTTTTTTGAGTTCACTTCTGCTGTTGTTTTGCGTACCAATGTATAAAGATTATTTTATACATGTCAGAATTTATTTGTCAATCTTTCCTTTAATGTTTCTTCAGTTAGACTTATTGCTAGAAAGCCTTTTCCTCTTCTAACTTTGCAGACATTTACTCACATTTATTTCCAGTGCACTTATGGTTTCATTTAATGTAGTTGAGTGTCTTATCTATTTGGAGTGCATTCTGGTGCTTTATGTGAAATATGACTCCAACCTAATTTCTTTAAAAGTGCCTGCAGTATGACTTATTAGAAAGCCCTTTCCCAATGATTGGAAAGGCCACCTTATTATAAACAACGTGTCCTTACGGGTTTGAAATGTGTCTAGATTTTGTATTCTGTTTCACAGCTCTCTCTGTCTATTCATAATCAGTACCATGCTGTTTTCAGTAGAGAAGATTTATAAGATATGTTTAATATGTCATAAGGCTAACCCTCTCCCTTACTATTCTTTTTCTTTCTGTAAGACTTTCCTAGCTATCCTTGCATGTTTAGTTTACACATAAATTTTAAAATGAGAACCTCTACAAAGCTAAGAGAAGAAAAACTGTATTTTTCTTGGAATTATATTAAACTTATATAAAAGTTTGGTACGGGGGTCAGCAATGCAGCGGTTCCCCGGATAGGGGCCTGGGAGTCCTGCTCTGGCTTCCTGGCGTCCGTGCCCACTTCCCACGGCATCAGTAAGGCATTGAGGAGGGTGACTTCTGGGAGAGTCCACCCTCCTCCGCTCTCAGTGCACATGGTTGGGACAGAGCAGCCCCCAGCCTCTCCGAAGGCTGTGACCCCGGCTGACAGGGAGCATTGGTGTCACTGCGCTGAGCGCCCTGCACGTACGGAAAGCCGCGTGGCACTCGGGGCTTCGCAAGGACCGCCTCTGGGTGGCCACCATCCCACAGGTTCCGCTCACACGAC
>PVKE010043594.1:0-13315 GCA_004027555.1 Craseonycteris thonglongyai | reverse complement strand
CCTGTGGAATGAAACTGAAGAAAAAAAGAAAATGATGGTCTGCAATAATGTATAATGATTTGAGCACTCCTCCTTCTCTCTGTGTCTCTGTCTGTCTGTCTGTCTGTCTCTGTGTGTCAAAAACAATTGAAAAAAAGGGGAAAGCCAGGATGGCTCAGGGGGTTAAGTGCTCAATTTGCAGCCCTGGGGACTGAGGATCAAATCCAAGCCCCAGCCCATGTGGACCCATATGCTGAACTGGGGTGAGCTTCCCATGCGGGAGGCTCCCAGTTCTCGCCCCTACCCACTGCTCCAGTTTGGCATCTGGGTCAAGGGGGCCTGCCTCCCATGCGGGAGACCCTCAACCCAGTTCCCACCCTGCATGGCCCCTGCACACCTGTGTGGAATGAAACCCATGTTGAAAACTGATGGTGTACAATTATGGAGACTGCTCTGCCCCCTCCCCTCTCTGTCTCTCTGTCTCTGTCTCTGTCTGTAAAAAACAATAAAATAAATCTTTTTTTTTAAGATTTATTTCTACTGTTTTTGACACAGAGAGAGAGAGATACAGAGACAGAGACATAGAGAAGGGGGAGGACCCAGAACAGTCTCCATAGTTGCACATCATTGGTTTTTCCACATAGTTTCATTCCACAGGTGGGCGCGGGGCTGCACAGGGCAGGACCTGGGCTGGGGTCTCACCCAGGTGAGAACTGAACTGGGGGCACTCCCCAGCTCAGCATGTGGGTCCACACGGGCCGGGGCCGGGATTCGATCCTCGGTCCCCGGGGCTGCAAAGTGAGTGCTTAACCCACTGAGCCATCCTGGCTTCCCCCTAATAAAATAAATCTTAAAAAGAAAAATAAATTACCTTGTAGCTGACTGGAACTACAGTCCCAATGAGCCACTATGGTGGCCGCACTTCCCATGCCATAAAGCAAGTTTCCTCACAACAGATGGGGCCTGAAGCCCGAAGCCTGAAGCAGCAGCACTGCAGCCCTTGCTGCCATAAGGGAAATTCACTCAGACGGGGAGCAGTCCTCCCTCAAAGGGGCAGCGATGGCTGAGCTGCGGCAGCCTCTTTTGCACACGCCATGGCTCCCTCATGCCTCATGTGAATTTGGAAGAACAATAGACACGTTTCATCAGCATGCAGTTTCCCCATGACCTCCATGTGTTTGACACTTGATTCCCAGGGATCATCACGTGTTCAATGCAGGATTGTCATGTGATCAGCGGGGCTCCCTGGGGGTGATCATGTTATTGGTGCAGGGTTATCACGTGACCGGTACCTAACTGCCACATGATCAGCGCCTGATTGCCATGAGATCATCATGTGGTTGCCATGGGATCGGCTTATTGCTATGTATTTAAAACATGACCACCACATGTTGGACCTTATGCGGCTGCTGGTGTCTCCGCCTTAAAAAAAAGTCCTCCTGTTATGGACAATGGCTACCACCCCTGAGGGCCACCATGGCTGCTGCCTGGCTGCTGCCTAACACAAGCCCTCTTATTATGACAGCGGGCCGTCCTCATTTAACAAGCAGCAGGCTTTCCTTGTTTAATGACAACTGGCATTCCTCGTTTAACGACCAGCAGGAATTCCTCGTTTAACTACCACTACCCTCGGCTTTCCTCGACCGGCAGGAATTCCTTGTTTAACGACCTCCGGCCATTCCTCATGTAACAACTGCTGGCCAATCCTCGCTTTACAATGTCTGGTCTGTGCTTGCTTTAAAGCAGTAGGGTCGTCCTCGTCTTAGGACCGCCAGCCATTCCTCGTTTAATGACTGGCAGGCACTCCTTGTTTAATGACCACTGGCCATCCCTCGCTTTATGACGGCCAGGCCACTCTCACTTTACGACAGCAGGGCCGTCCTCGTCTTACGACGGCTGAGCCGTCCTTGGCCATTTCTCACTTATTAACTGCCAGCCATTCCTTGCTTAATGACCAGCAGGTAAAGTTAAATGATAAAAATTATTACATCTATAGGTATTTCAAATTAATGAAAAACTGAAATATTGTTGGATAGGTGTGAGTTTACCTAATTTTGTTTTTCTTGTTACAGAAAAGCTGAAGGGTAGGATCTATTAATAAATGTCTTATACTTTATTGAATATATGATTCTAAAAAGAATTATATATTGCTTACAAGTCTGTGCTTCTAAAGGTTGCAAAATATCTTTGTGGATTTGCCAGTGTTGCCAATTGCTTGCTTTTTGGTTGTCAGTAAAAATTAAGTTCTGGGGGTTATGGATTCTAATTAATATGAAAGGAAATAAGGTGTTTTCAGAGAAGAAAGTTTTAATATATAGAAATACATTTTTAAAGAAATTGAAAAACTGTATTTCATCAGAAGGTCGACAAATAACCAACCTTGTTATTTCTGAATCAGTAAAGAGACAAACTAAGGACCAGAAAAGCTGTAAAAGGTTTGTGAGGAAAAAAAAATTCTTAAGGAAATTCTGCATGTGGTTAAGCTAAACAAGGTTGAAATCCTAAGTAAGACAGTTTTTAGACTACTGGCCTGCTCCTGATACTATGGAAAAAGTTTTCTGCCTGAAGAAGCAAAGATTCTGTGGTAATTCAGAATAATCTACTTTGCTTTATATTGTCATATTTAGGTCCTTGGTTGTCTAAGGAAAGTAGATCTCCACAATAACAAGAATTCAGTTTTGCTAATAATTACGGAAACTTTCTATTCCAGGACGGCTAGCGTCCTATGCCCCTGTCAGTGGCAGAGAGAAGCCAATGGAAGGAAATTGCCCTGATGGTTCCCTAACTTGGCAGCTGCCTTAGTAACTCTGACCCTTTGTTACACCCCCGATGAGGAGGCTCAGATCCTAAAGGCCAGGGAAGTGGGTTCAGGTCTTTAATGGCCCAGAAAGGAACCCTGAGGAAAAGGGAGCAGTGCGAACTGAGACAGAACCAGAGACAGGCTAGACCTTTGGCTGCAGTTAGGGACAGGTGAAGGCCAAAGCCACCTCAGGGCCACCCCGGGACCCCAGAAGAGGAGCGCCGGGTAAAGGAGGCTGCTTTGGGGAGGTGGCCCAGACCTCTGGAGTAAGAAGGTCCTGATTCTCCAACGCAGCCCTGCAGCCTGTGCAGATGAAACGGGCACCAGAAGAGGGGGTGTCCCCTGTTCTGAGGGGAGCAGGGACCAACGCGCTCCCCACAAATGTCTGTGTCCCCACAGATGGCTATGTCCCCACAAATATCTATGTCCCCATGAATGGCTGTGTCCCCACAGATGGCTGCATCCCCACAGATGGCTGTGTCCCCACAAATATGTGTCCCCATGAATGGCTGTGTCCCCACAGACGGCTGTGTCCCCACAAATATCTGTGTCCCCATGAATGGCTGTGTCCCCACAGACGGCTGTGTCCCCACAGATGGCTGTGTCCCCACAAATATCTGTATCCCCACGGATGGCTGCATTCCCACAGATGGCTGCATCCCCACAGACGGTTGTGTCCCCACAGACGGCTGTGTCCCCACAAATGGCTGTAATGGACTTGACTGAGCAGGTTTCCAGCGGCTCCCAAAGGAAAGGCTGTTCTCGTGACAGGGGAGGAACTGCGGGTGACCCGTGACCTGGCAGGAAAGCCTGTGAAAATGTCCTCATGTGGGAACCACTTTGTCTTAAACACTCACTCTGGACCTGTTTGCTCTGAAACCTGCTTGGTTGTGGGGACAAACAGAGCCGCTAGATGTGGGCTCATACTGTCTGCTTCTTGCCAGTGGCCTGTACTTTGGAGAAAATAAATGAGCCAATCAGACTCTAAAAGGACTGGAGGAGAGTTTTGTCAGCAGACCTCGTGCCCCGGCTCTGACGCTGCCCATTGCTTCCCGCCTCGTCATGCTGCTCCCAGGGAGCCCTCAGGAAATGCTCCATGGAGGCCGCTGCTTCTGTCTGCTTAGGGCTGATCCGCTTGTAGACTCTGACCTCAGTTCTGTTACGTCCTGCGTGGACTTGGGAAAGGTTCAGCAGGCACTCAGGCAATACGGGGACCGGCACCCCCACAGGCTGACCCTCTGCCCACGCGGCCCTGCAAAGCCAAGTGTCATGGACGCCCGGAGGGATGGGTCGCTGACAGACCAGTGAATCCTGAACAGCAGGGGCCTTATGCAGGTAGCACCCCACTGCTGCGGGCCGCAGAGAGTCAGTGGCTGGGTCCACGTCCCTGGAGCAAACCTGTCTCACCTGAGTCTGCACAGGACTCACCCAGGAAAAAGACGTCCATCACAGCTGTTCCTGTGAGCTCCTCTTCAAACAGACCAGCAAGTCAGTCCCCCCCCAGACTGTGGGGACAGCTCTTTCTTGCCTCCCCTTAGCGTAAGGTGACCAGATTTTCACATTGGTAAAGCGGGACACCATTGACCGGGGGGGAGGGGGTTCTTGATTAAAAATTGGGTCTATCTCCCGCCGTTCCCTAGCTTGTCGTGCATTCTTTCCAAAAATCGGGACTTTTTTAAAACGCCACGGGACGCGGGGCAAATTGTTAAAAATCGGGACTGTCCCGCCAAAAGCGGGACGTCTGGTCACCCTACCTTAGCGCCCCCTCCTGGGGTGCCCACTGAACGCTGCTGTTGTCACAGCCAGAGCCAGTCACCACTGTGGTTCCAGTCCTTTCGGCTCTTCCTCCTCCCCAGGCTCCTCCAGGCAGAACGGGAAACTAGAATCTTTGTAAAATTTTTCTGAGGTCCCAGCTAGAGGCGGCACCTCTCTGACGGCAGGATGTGCCCAAATTTCTACCTTTGCTCTCACCACCCTGCCTGGTCTGCTGTCAGAGGGGGAGAAACTGTTTTACTCGCTAGGCCCAGAGCGGCTCCTTCTCTGACTTGCACTGCTTCACGTGCAGTCACCGCAGTTGTGAGAGGGAGCGTCTAAGCATCCGGCCTCTGGGACTTGCCTGAACCTGGGTCCACCATTTATGAGCCACGTGCCCTTGGACAGCTGACAAACTCTAGGGGTCTGTTTTGTCACTTGTCAGATTCCCCATTTTTATGGCTTAGAGTAGCTCTTGCTTCACAGTAGGGGTTAACCAGCAAGACCTCCGCTTCGTTCTCTGCTCAGCCTCCTGAGAGGCCGTGAGGCGGGACCTCCCAATACCTCTGGTTGTCGTCTGTACATGAGAGCATCGCATCCACTATTGAAACGTCACTAGTTTATATTACAACAAATCCACAGGTGAAATCACAATTAGTACCTGATCTTACCGCCTACTTTGGTCCCAGCAACTCTGGCCAAAAATTCTAGAAAATTCTTTCACAGGCAAAACATGAAATGCCCAGGAGGCCTCCTTCTCTATTTTCATTCTGTCTTTCTCTTTTATTTAAGCAGAAGGAACCTTGAGTGTAAAATGTTTATGCACAATTTAATAAGCTTTCTCCCACTGTAATTGAAGTTGACATTGGTGACATGGGCAGTTCACGGGTCTAAAGAGACAAGCCGGAGGGTAACTCTTACCGTAAAGCTGCCCACAGACTGGGGACCCGAGAATCAGCGTTTACAGGGGACACGCAAACAGGTGCTGTTCCTAAAACTCACACTAGATGGCAGCGGAGAAGAGCATTTCCTGGTTCTGCATTAAAATGAGAAATCAGACCCCTCCTGCTAAGTTCACTTTGAAATAAATAAGGTTTTGTGACCTTCACAGTCCTCATCTCACCTCCTGCTCCCATTTAACAGGGGAGGCAGGGACAATTATCTCCATTTCATAGGTATTTAAATGAAAGACTAACTCTAACAGTTCTGACTCCAGAACCAAGGCCCAAATGGGCCAAGATGGGCCAGTACAGCTTGCACACAGGGTCCTGGACCAACAGTCATCCTAACAGTCCCTGCAGGATGTGCTGGAATCTTATTCTATTGAAGGAAATCTGCATTCACCCAGGCTGGTGGGCGGGACTTGGGCAGGAGGGGACATGTGGGGAGGGAGGAGGTGGCCTGTCCCTTCATGGGGTACAGCCAGCACCCCATCCCCATGATAGCGATTGCCCCACTCTGCGCCCTGCCTGACCCGGGGCCTTTTGTGATCTGTTCTTCCTCAGCCCAGAGCCCAGCTCTGCTTCTGCCCACGCTCCTGTCCCCTGAGGTCACAGCTGACAAGTGTCCTGGGTGCTCAGCATGGAGTCTGGGTGGCAGTTTCCTAATGGGGGGGTGCCCGAACCCCACACAGGCTCACAGCTGACTGCTGTCCCCTTTGCCAACCAGCTGTGTGGCTTTAAGAAAACTCGCGCGACCTCGGTCTTCCCGTCTGGCAGGTGGGGACAGCTACTCCCTCTCAGGGTGGCTGTGGGGGTCCAGTCAGGTGTAGGCTGGCCAGATGTCCCATTTAAATGGGACAGAAAACAATAGTATTGCCCCCTTTCAAACGGTATGTCTGGTCGGCTTAGTGAGGTGCCGCCTGTCAGCTTCTGCTCAATAGATGCTCAGCACTCACACCCCCTTCCTCTTCCCTTCTGACTCATTTCTCTGCCTTCTATGGGCTGGAGGAATCGAGAATTTAGCAAATAGTGTTCATGTGACAGAATGAACTCTTCTACTGATGTCCAAGCAGCCAGCGTCCCCGCAGGTGCTCACTCTGCCTCTGTGCTCCTGACCCTCAGGACAGCACTGACCACGGCCCCCCTGGTCGTCACGTCCCTGCCGACCTCCAGACGCGGGGTCCCGGCCTCAGCTCAGGACAGCACCCCCTCCCTGTGCTCAGGGGTCTCCCTGCTTCCAGTCCCTCAGTCAGTGCAACCTCCAACCCACATGTCACTTTGTGTGAGCAGAACCTTCCCCCAGGCTAGAGATTAGAGTCTCTATTGTGGGCGCCATGTCAATACTCTTTATCAGCCCCAGGTTGTTCTCCTGGTCTCCATTCCTGTCCGCACATCCATTTAGAGGCAGGTGCGCTGCGGTCAGCATTAACCTGTCTGGTTGGAGGGGTGGTCAGTGTGGACATTAACAGGAAGGGGGGCAGCACTTAGATTGCGCCTGAGTGTGGAACCTGAAATGTAGACTTTGGTGAATCATCATGTATGGATACTTGTTCAGTAACTGCAATAATGCTGGACAGTCACATGTCAAATAAAATAAGAAGAAACTATTGCATCAAAAATGGTGATTCCTAATAAAAATGCACATTCACAAAACATGGACCCTAAAAAAAAGAAAAAATGCAGACAGACCAATCAGCCGTGCAGGGACCTCTTCGTCCTGCCTGCTCTCCCTGTTGTCCTGAGGTTCTCTCTCCTGAGACAGGGAAGGAACAGGGATGAAGAAGCCTATTCGGCAGCTCCCCTAAGACCTGACCCCACCCAGTGTCGCCGCTGCAGCCGGGCCGGCCCAGGCGGCCTCTCCAAAGACCTGACACCAGCCAGTCCCAGCCGCCACCTGTCATTTTCAGTTCAGTCATTTACCATCATTATCTTACTGATACTTTTCCAACTATGTTTTATCTCCAAAGCAAGGACTCTGAGTTGTTCCCAAACACAGGCCTCTGCAATTACCTAGTTTGCATTTTACCTTGACAATGAATGAACGTTTATAGAACTCTAAACTCTTCCTTGAAATGCTGGCAAGTGATCAAAAGAAAAACGAATTGATTACATGGTGTTAATTGACCTGACAATGATTATAACTTTTATGAATTTTTGTTTTAAATATTGATTTCTGGGGAAGCCGGGATGGCTCAGTGGGTGAAGCGCTCACTTTGCAGCCCCGGGGACCGAGGATCGAATCCCGGCCCCGGCCCGTGCGGACCCATATGCTGAACTGAGGAGTTCCCCCAGTTCTGTTCTCTCTCTGTCTCTGTATCTCTCTCTCTCTCTCTGTCAAAAACAATAAATATATATATATATATATATATATATATATAGATTTCTTTAAAACATTTGCTTTCCAGATATAAGAACACTCATTTGTTTTAAACTATGTACGACTTAGCGATTTGGTAAACTGTACATATGTAAACAGAATTTAAACATTAATGTTTCTTATCCTACTAGACCCTCCAGAATGCAGAAACTCTTAATGAGTATTTTTATTTTAATGGCAATGTGATTATTTACATTATTTCAATCCAAATATCTTCTCTTTATAACTGGACATATTGAAAAATGGTTTTTATGACCAAGACTTTGGCTGGCATGTCCTCCTTGAAAGAAAAATGCTGACACTCAAATATGACCAGACACCTCTAGGAAGTAAGGTTGACCTTTGGACGCCAATAGAAAAGTTGGAAATACCGGCCGGCCCCCTGGCTCACACGGTTCCCAGCAGCCTCACCACGTACGTCAAGAATGTCACTTCTGTGCAGGAACCTCAGTGTATTTGGGGACCTCAGGAAGAGAGCGACTCACCCAGAACCTGTTGTCTTGCAGGAAACATCAGACTGCAAGTCCTGGCCTCGGCTTTCTGGCCCTGAGAGCCTTTTGTTCAGTCTGAAGAATCCTTCTGAGCTATTCCAGCAAATGCCTCTATGGTGAATGTTCTTCCCAGACTTGTGCAGAGAATCAGGTCAAGTTTGTTAAAACTACACCAATTTTGCAAATAAATGATGCTCAATTTAGCTACCTTTGGTAAAAACAGCTGATGAGAAACAAAATATTTTGCAATAGAAATGACAATATACCTTGGTAGATATTAGATTCCAGTGCACTTTATTGACTTCTGAGTTTTGTTTTATTGTCTACTTGTGAACTGGACTGGATCCTGAATTCTCCTAGTTTCTTCTAATATTGCCTATGGTTCGCCAAACGTATTTCCAATTTTTCTCTCCCCAACCCCTTTTCAGTAGGAATTATTGAGAACTGAAACCTTTTTTCCAAGAACATGAAAGATAAAGGTGGACAACTTGATGTAAAATTCACAAAATGCACAGACACTTACACATCTGAGTGTCTGATGCCGTGTGAGCCATGCAGAGCATTTACCTAAGAATGATGGGGAGCCCTGTTTTCACACACCTGTGCAAAGCACAGGGAATGTTGTGCTTTTCCTTTTGAACAGAAAAGAGTAATTTCCTAACCGTAGGACCCACAGCCTATGCAGATGCCCACGGACACACACAGGGTCCTCCTCCACTGGGGAGATCACAGGCCATCTCAGAGCACAGGACACACACAGAACTCCCCTGAAGGCTTATCCTGCCTGGACGGAGAGAACACTGCACCGTGACAAGTTCACCTTCTGGATGGGAGAGTCCAGACAGGAAATAGGCTCACCTCTCATAAGGCCAAGCTCTCAGACATGTAAGAGGACGAAATGAGAGAAACCACAGAGCATAAAAACCAAACCTGTAAGTCCCAGTTTTGGTGGGGACCCAGTTCTGACCCCCAGCTCCTCACTGCTGAGGATTTGGTTTGCGGGTACGTACTCGTGTTGGCTTTTAGTTTTACATGTATTTGTAAATTTGTTTTTGTTTGTCTGTGGTTTGTTTCTCCTACTTTCCCTTAGTTTTTGTCTTAAGCTAAAATGGGAGGCTCTGTCTACAGCATCTGAGAGCCCTCTGGGACTTTTACGAGCTGACTGGTCAACATATAATTATGGCCAATGGCAAGAAAGCCTGTGTTTTAGATTCTGAGGAGAGAGGCTTCTCAGGAATAGGTCTTTGAACTATTATACTTTTAGCAATTAGAATTGTTTTGTCAAAGATCAAAGGAAAGGGACTAGGTTCCTTATTTGCAAGCTTTTAGCAACAGAAATTTTAAAAGAAGAATATTAACTGATGGTTCAGAGAACGGGGGAATCCACCCATCTCTGGTTCACTTACAATTGGAAACCAACTCTTTTTCCAAAAATTTGGTAGAAGTCTTACAAGGTTTTTGTGACTCTCAGTGACTTCTAAGGTGTTGCAGGAAGCAGGAAATATTAGTGAGGGTGCTACTGCCTGAGGCAGAGGTCACTGAAGGAAAGAAAAAGGGGCACTTTTACAGACAAGCAGCTCGTCTTTCAAGCCAGACCCTGCGCTCCTGTTCCAGCTTCTCTGAAGCTGCCGGGGCAGGAGGTGCAAAGAGAAAACTCCTAAGTCCTTGTGGCAATGTTGATACTTCTATTTACGTCTATGATCTCTGATATCTGCGTTTATGTTTTATATCTGAAATAGTGCTTCTGCCTCCAGATGTTCTTACCAGATGATATTTGATTAGCTTTAAAAATTAAGGGTTTATATGTATTTAAATAAGAAATGACCCCGATTACTTTTCTGTCCACGTGATCTAGAAAGGTGTTTGATACTAAGGTTGGTTTAAGTTATAAGTTTCCTTTCACCTGGGTTAAAAGCATGTTCTCTCTGTTACAGATTTGTTACAATAAATAAATGCAACTAACTTAAAAGACTGATCAAAGTCTTTGCGTCAATAATTGTGTTATTGTTAAGTGTGTGATATATACATCCTTAAGCAAATGATTTCCCAAGTTTTTGTAGTGACTTAAAACCTTGGAGTTTTACTAGGTTGGGTTAAATGATAAGCAGTATTACATACAGAGGCATTTCTAAATAATGAAATGCTGAAATATTTAAAGACCACTTAGAATAAGGGACTCCATGGGAAACATAAGTGACTCGATGTTCAGACAGGCACAGTGCAGTCTGTCTGCTAAGTAGATAGCACAGGAGGGCCACCTTGGCCCCAAGCACAGAAGGCCTCTTGAGAGAGGATGGCCCAGTGGTCCTTAAGCAAGGACTGCTCGGCAGCTATAAAGGACAATGTCCAGGGGGCATTCTTTACTTTACAATTGCGTCCTCGCTTAACGAAAGCCAGGCATTCCTCGCTTAAGGACCACCGGCATTCCTCCCTCTACGACCGCCAGTCATTCCTCCCTGTACGACGGCTGGGCTCCTCTCGCTTGATGGCAGAGCCATCCTCACTTTACGACGTCTGCGCTGTCCTTGCTTCATGACCGCTGCCCATTCCTCGCTTAAGGACCACTGGCCATTCCTCATTTAACAACCAGCAGGCATTTCTCGTTTAAGGACCACCAGCCATTGTCGCTTTATGACAGAAGAGCAGTCCTAGCTTCATGACCACTGGTCATTCCTCACTTAACGACCAGCAGGCATTCCTCGTTTAATGACCGCCAGTCATTCCTTGCTTTAAGACAGCTGGGCCGTCCTCGCTTCATTGACTGATGCTGGGCCGTCTTCACTTTACAACTGCCAGCCATTCCTCATTTAATTACCGCATATGATTGGTAGCTAAGTCAGGGATGTGAAAGGTGTTCTCTGTTGTGTTTTATTACAGGGTTTTCCTGAAATATCAACACTTAGTTTAAAAATTATTAGGTTGGGAGGGGGCACCAGATACTTGGTGATGGAGGGAGAGCTGACTCTGGGTGGTGAGCACATAATGCAATAAGTAGACAATGTCATGTAGAATTGTGCACCTGGAAACTATGTAATTGTTACCAACCAATGTCACCCCAATAAATTTAACAAAAACAAGAAAAAATTTTTAGCTCAAGGATGCCAGGATAGTTCAGCAGGTTGAGTGCTTGCCTTGCAATCGTGAAGTCTAGGGTTCGAATCCCAGCCCTAGCCTGTGCAAACCCATATGCAGAACTGCAGCATAACTGGTCACCATGAATGGTGGCCAAGATTCTTGCCTCCCACATGGGAGTTCAGTTCCCGCCCACACGGCCCCACATCCACCTGTGGAATGAAACCAGGTCACAACTAATAATGTACAACCATGGAGACTGCTCTGGGCCCTCCCCCTTCTCTCTATCTCTCTTTGTCTCTATCTCTCACCTTCTGTCAAACAATTAAATAAATAAATTTTAAGTGCAAAACTTATACTGTTTAAACTATAAAACATTGTGGAAAGAAACTAAAGATGTAAACATACAGTAAAATATTCAATGTTCACATATCAGATTGCTTAACGTTGCTAGATGGCAACGCTCCCCAAACTGACTTATAGATTTAATATAATCTTATCAAAATCCCAAGGTATGGGGAAGCCGGGATGGCTCAGTGGGTTAAGCGCTCACTTTGCAGCGCTGGGGACCGCGGATCGAATCCCGGCCCCGGCCCGTGCGGACCCACATGCTGAACTGGGAGCTCCCCCAGTTCAGTTCTCTCTCTGTCTCTGTATCTCTCTCTCTCTCTGTCAAAAATAAAAATAAATAAATAAAAATATATTAAAAACAATAAAAATAAATCTTAAAAAAAAAAAATCCCAAAGTACTTATTTGTATAAATTGACAATCTGATTCTAAAATTCATGTAAAATTTCAAAGGAACTAGAATTTCCCAAAAGATTATGAGAAAAAGGAATGAGGTAGGAAGATAATCCTTATCCACAGTTTTGTTTCCCACAGTATCAGTTAAACGCAGCCACGTGTGATCTGAAAATATTACATGGAAAATTCCAGAAGTAAACAATTTAAAACTTTTAACTTACATGCTGTTTAGAGTAATACCATGAAATCTCAGGCCATTCTCTGACCCTCCCAGGAAGTGACTCATTTCTTTGCCCAGCGCATCTACACTACGACTCTACCTGTCCGTTGGTCATTTAGTAGCTGCGTCTGTCCCAGGACGACCACTGCAGTGACCCGAGCTGCGTCACAATGTCTGCATCGCTCACCTCCCTTCCTGTCTTCACACAGGCAATGAAGCATCACACATCATCACAAGGGTGAGCACAGAAGGTATTTTGAGAGAAACTATATTCATGTAACCCTTATTAGAATATATCATTAACTGTAAATTGTATTACGTCTTGTTAATCTCTTACTGTGCATAATTTATAAATTAAACTTCACAACAGCTATGTATATATATTAAAAAAAAATGTGTGTAGGCTTTGCTTCTACTCACAATTTCAGGCAACCAGTGGAGAAACATGAACCCCTGTGGATAGAGGACAATCCTACTACAAAGAACAGTCATCAAGACAGTGTGGTTGGTACTGGTAGAGATAGAATATTGATTAATGGAATGAAATTCACGGTTCAAAAATGCACCCCCAAATTTGCAGTGAACTATTTTTCACAAGGGTGTCAACACCATAGTACGAGAAAATAATAGACTTTTCAAAAACTGGACGCTGGTACAAAGGGATTGCCACAAAAATAGGAAAAGAGAGAAAAGGAGGGAGGGAGTGAGGGAGGGAAAGTTGAAACCTTATTTCAAATAACACAAAAATCTCATAGATCTAAAGGCAAGAGCAAAAACAACAAAACTTTACAAGGAAGCAGAAGTAAATCTTCATGATAATAACAAAGAATTTAAAAATATAAAAGCAAAAAAATCGGGAAAGCCGGGATGGCTCAGCGGGTTGAGCACTCGCTTTGAGGCCCCGAGGACCGAGGATCGAATCCCGGCTCCGGCCCAGG